>MU159549.1:133486-157611 GCA_015888305.1 Antheraea pernyi | reverse complement strand
TATGGGCATGTTATGAGGAGAGATGAAGACCATGTAATTAGAAGAGCTTTGAGTATGAGGGTCGATGGATATAAGAGTAGACGAAGACCGAAAAAAAGATGGATGGATTGTGTGTAAAAGGTGTGATGACTGAGATGACATCTGATAGTCGAGCGTGGAAAAGGAAAACATGTTGTGCCGACTTTACTTAGGTGGGACAAGGGTAAGAAGATGATGATTGATAGGTGAAGTCAAGCCAACATTTTAGTTCTTAACTATCGAAAGCAGATTAATTTTCGTGGACCGTCGCTTACGAATTGTGAACTCCAATTTCGTGCTGGGGGTCCACTTGGCCCACTTTGGGAACGAATGGACTAGACGACGTAACGTTCCTTGCAACTGCAGGACATGATGGCGGAGGCGAGGCTGCTGCGCCAACACAAGGGTCGCCTCGAAGCTCGTATGCAGATCCTGGAGGAGCACAACCGACAGCTCGAGGCTCAGCTGCAGCGGCTGCGGAGACTACTGGACGAGGTGAACACCCCATTCCATCCGTATTTCCAAACATATTCCCAAGTTTATACTTACTTGAAACTAATTTTAGAAGTGACAAGTGGCATAGGGATGGTGTTTCTTGTAAAACAAATCGGTTTTTAAATCGATTCGAAAGGTAATCTGTGAAATTGATTCATATAAAAATCGAGGTCTAGAGGATCGATTGCTAAGAAATCAATCTCTTATTTTTTTTATTTCTCATTGAGCATTTTGATGTGAAACATCTATAGGCGCGGGTAAACCTGATCGTTGGCGTGGTGAGTGTGAGACGTGGCGACGCGATGCCACGCGTAAGCGATTGTGCGCAATCTCTTTTGCCGCACTGAGCTCACATACCTATAGTGTATACAGTGTCTTTTACTACGGTTTTACTATGGTTTTCACATCTGCCAGGCGTCCCGTGACGGCTCATTTTTATTTTTAATTATATGTATAAAATTTAAATTTAAATTAATTAAATTATTTAAATTAAATTAAAATTACTAATAAAAACTGGAATCACGATGTTATAGTGACAGAGACACCATATTCCCAAAACTCGGCAAAAAATGTGAAGATTAAATCTAACTATGGAAATTTGCTTTGCGGCTGAGTTACAACCACGAATTAATATTATTTGATACGTTCTAGAATAAGGAATATGCAAGTTCCTACAAGTAACAGTCACTGAGCTTCTTAAAATAATATCTATCTACATTGATAGATATATCTATCTATCTATACTATTATAAGCCCAGTAATGTTGTACCCACATGAGTGCTGGGCGACGAGAGAGACGGATGAGAGAAAACTACATGTGGCAGAGATGCGAATGTTAAGGTGGATGTGTGGTGTAACTAACTAGAATGGATAAGATTAGGAATGAATATATCAGAGGAAGTTTGAAAATAGCACCAGTAACAGACAAGTTAAGGAGTAATAGGTTAGCATGGTATGGGCATGTTATGAGGAGAGATGAAGACCATGTAATTAGAAGAGCTTTGAGTATGACGGTCGATGGATATAAGAGTAGACGAAGACCGAAAAAAAGATGGATGGATTGTGTGTAAAAGGTGTGATGACTGAGATGACATCTGATGATCTGATGAGCGTGGAAAAGGAAAACACGTTGTGCCGACTTTACTTAGGTGGGATAAGGGTAAGAAGATGATGATTGATAGGTGAAGTCAAGCCAACATTTTAGTTCTTAACTATCGAAAGCAGATCGAGAGTTCGAATTGTGAACTCCCATCTCGTGTTGGGGGTCCACTTGGCCCACTTTGGGAACTAATGGACTAGACGACGTAACGTTCCTTGCAACTGCAGGACATGATGGCGGAGGCGAGGTTGCTGCGCCAACACAAGGGTCGCCTCGAAGCTCGTATGCAGATCCTGGAGGAGCACAACCGACAGCTCGAGGCTCAGCTGCAGCGGCTGCGGAGACTACTGGACGAGGTGAACACCCCATTCCATCCGTATTTCCAAACATATTCCCAAGTTTATACTTACTTGAAACTAATTTTAGAAGTGACAAGTGGCATAGGGATGGTGTTTCTTGTAAAACAAATCGGTTTTTAAATCGATTCGAAAGGTAATCTGTGAAATTGATTCATATAAAAATCGAGGTCTAGAGGATCGATTGCTAAGAAATCAATCTCTTATTTTTTTTATTTCTCATTGAGCTTTTTGATGTGAAACATCTATAGGCGCGGGTAAACCTGATCGTTGGCGTGGTGAGTGTGAGACGTGGCGACGCGATGCCACGCGTAAGCGATTGTGCGCAATCTCTTTTGCCGCACTGAGCTTACATACGTATAATGTATTCAGTGTCTTTTACTACGTTACACATGGTTTTCACATCTGCCAGGCGTCCCGTGACGGCTCATTCTTATTTTTAATTATATGTATAAAATTAAAATTATTGTACGGTTTTATTTTTATCTTAATAATAAAAACTGTAATCACGGTGTTATAGTGACAGAGATCGATTCGCTGAATCGAATGAACGTTTAATATCGATTAAAATAATCAATTACTCAATTAATCGACTTCAAATCGCCATCCCTAAAATGATATTAAAATTCCGTTTGATATAATTCCAGCCCGGGCAGGGTTCTCCACCAGCTCGCACCGGCACCCTGCAGACCAGATCCGTCACAGCATCACAACTGGCCACAGACTCTCCGGCGAAGATGCACAACGGACTTTACCACGAGTCGCAAACCAGTAAGTTCATATCTTCTCTATTCTTCCTCCTTATCTTCTTTTTTCTTAATCTTCCTAAATGTTTACGTTAGGTGCTGTTCCAGGATACCAAAGAATGGGAAGAAGCCTATTTCTTGTTAATTATTCTTTGTTTTAGCATCATCTGGTGGATATATTCAAGCATCTTCTATTATATGTTATAGTTAATGTTCAAAGTCCTTATATAAAGCAAACTTTTATTTTTATTACGTAAACTACTTCCTGATGAATTATAAAGTTGTCCTTTCGAATTATTATGACATGTATTAGGAAACATTAATATAGAACCAAAAAAAATAAAATATGACATACTTTCTTTTATCGAAAACCTTCGTCTAGCATTAAATTATAAAATAAATCCTATTTATTAACGTTAACTATGATGTAACATTCAAAAAAAATTGTAGTACATGATATATATTTAAGTTTTCTATCAAGTTCCGATACTTCGAATATTCGTATATTGTCTTCCCTTGAAACTCAAACCGACATATGTCACTTCTAGAAGACAATTAATTAAAAATAAATAATTCAATTTTCAAGAACTTTCTTTTGTAAATCTTTAAGGAAGTAATATTTTGAAGGACGATTTTCAAAATTCATTGCCTTAAGTAATTAAAAATAGGATGGTTCTTGAGACAATGGTAGAAAATCTCAAAAAAATCGTAGGTTTGTTAAAATATAAACGGATTAGTAATGTGTGTCGTGATGACAAGATGGCGGCGCGCGGTGGGTGGGAGCAGACCGCGAGCCGCTGGAGCGTCCCCCCCCTCCGCCGCACTCCGTGCACTCGCTCATGCACTGCGCAGGTAGCCGCCGGTCACGGCTTTAGTGTTGCCAGGAATTCATTTACCACAAACTTTCAATTTTCATAACAATTCGATCTACGATCAATTTTTGCGCTTGATTATATAAGAACTAAACAATTATGCTTTGAGTTGGTTTTCTTTTCAATTTTTTGGAAATATTAATGTTATAAATTTCATTTCAAACTTATGTCTTTTTAACTTTGAATAATATCATAACAGTACCATCTATGTCTCTCCTCTAGGTCATATTAGTACTACACAAGTATACTTTAACTTTACTTTCTATATTTTTCTAAGTTTGAAAATATTAATATGTATTTATGAATTTTATTTAATAATTAATTAATATCTTTTAAATTTTGATAAAATGTCGTGTGACTCTTCAATATTTGATTGTTTTAATCGATTAAATATTATACTTAGGAAACCTGGCAACACTACATTTTAGCAATGTTCGTTTTTGTTTTTACTAGCAACACCAACATTTGATTTCATATTTTACGCTTGTTTTTATCCTCGTCGTTGTTTGTTTTTATTTTAAATCGTCATCAAATCATTGTTTTTTATTGTTTGCATGGGTTTTTGCATGTCTTCCTTATTGTTGTCAGTAAGACTGATATCTTTTTTTGTGTTTTGGCAAACGCAACAGGACGCATACCTTGAGGTAAAGTATATGATTTATTGAATACTAGCTTTTAAAAGTTGCGGTCGCTTTGTTTGAGCGTAATTGAAACTCTACTATTTTTTTTTAATAAAACTTCTTTAGGCTCGACTTGGAGGTAACTGGACGACAATGCAACGGAAGTCCTTTACGGCAATATGACATCACGTTTTTGTACCACCCAGTTTTTATTTTGTCAATAAATAGTTCATAAACAAATCAATAAAAAATCATTGAAAAAAATTTTTATTAAATTGAACAATAATGAAAATCATAGAATGGAATTAATTATGTATATATGAGCGCGCGACCGTGTTGCCATCTGGTTTCAATTCCGACGCTCTCACTGCCCGAACGAAACGAAACAATGCAAGCACTGTTATTACACGTCGGCTATCTGTGAGAGGGTGGTACACCACCGGGCGAGCCGACCCGTTCATGCTGAAACCAGTAATAGCTTCAGCGTGGCTCTACCACCTAAAAATACATGTATGTACATATTTCTTTAGGTTTGGTCTGTACATCAAGTACACAAAGTATCAAGTTAATTCTGTATAATTACAAATAATTCTCAAGCAAACTACTTTATTAAACCATTTTAATATCAAGATAGAAATATTGGAATATTACACAACATAAGAACGTCATAAATCGCATAAAAATAACATATTTAAAATTTGTTTTAAATACTTTCAGATGACCTAGGACGCGCCGTAGAAGAACTTGTGTCAGTTATGACAGAGGATCAACCGAACCAGAACTCTAACAACGCTCCCCCGCAATATTCCAACGGTAAACCGGCCAACAAAGACTAACGAGAACATCGAGAACATTCGAAGAGTGCGCGCGCGTCGCGCTCCCGCGGCCCGACTGTGTCGCCAATTAACGGTGAAACAAAACTACCGCACTAGAGTTTATCGCTCTGACAACACTGTCATTAAACCAAAGACCTTGCTTCAATGGTATTGCTTTTAAACACACTTATTTTGTAGATATAAAATTAAATAACAATTTACAATTAAATCAAATATGTGACAGTCTAAGAATGATTTTATAACAATTACTACGAATAATTTATTATAGTGTTGTCAGGAAAAAAACATTTTATACCTGAATATCAATATATTATTAATTAAAAATATATATATAAATTTATTCAAATATATTTTACTTCTTTTTTTATTAATTATTATTGACTGTCGTACAATTTTTATAGCACTTCTATGAAAGAAGTTTGGTTTATACATTATTTTAAACTAATTTTCGACTCATCACTAACAAAAATATGCACTGTATACACTGACTGTCCTACCTTATTATACATAGGCTCTAACATTCCATTATAACACGTTTTCTAATACCGGGCTTCATGGTATGCGGGTGAACGGGGAATACTTAAACAGTAGAAGCCTGTGAGGAGGAAGCTATGTGCGACTATAAATACGAACCGCAGTGAAATGGTGTGATGTATTTAATTGTGAAATTAGTATACAATGAAATTTAACAGAAGCGTTTTGATAAAACAGTGTAACATACGAGTTATTATGTCGCTGATATTTGTCGAACTGCGTTGAATTTACATCGAACCATATCAATTTAGTTCACAATAGCTCAAGTATATCGAACATACGATATTTGTATGCAACGCTTATTGTATTAATAAGGGCATGCCATTGTTGCAGTACGTGTCGTGATTGAGTCGATTGCATTAGGAAACATTAATATAGAACCAAAAAAAATTAAAATATGATATACTTTCTTTTATCGAAAACCTTCGTCTAGCATTAAATTATAAAAGAAATCCTATTTATTAACGTTAACTATGATGTAACATTAAAAAAAAATTGTAGTACATGATATATATTTAAGTTTTCTATCAAGTTCCGATACTTCGAATATTCGTATATTGTCTTCCCTTGGAACTCAAACCGACATATGTCACTTCTAGAAGACAATTAATTAAAAATAAATAATTCAATTTTCAAGAACTTTCTTTTGTAAATCTTTAAGGAAGTAATATTTTGAAGGACGATTTTCAAAATTCATTGCCTTAAGTAATTAAAAATAGGATGGTTCTTGAGACAATGGTAGAAAATCTCAAAAAAATCGTAGGTTTGTTAAAATATAAACGGATTAGTAATGTGTGTCGTGATGACAAGATGGCGGCGCGCGGTGGGTGGGAGCAGACCGCGAGCCGCTGGAGCGTCCCCCCCCTCCGCCGCACTCCGTGCACTCGCTCATGCACTGCGCAGGTAGCCGCCGGTCACGGCTTTAGTGTTGCCAGGAATTCATTTACCACAAACTTTCAATTCTCATAACAATTCGATCTACGATCAATTTTTGCGCTTGATTATATAAGAACTAAACAATTATGCTTTGAGTTGGTTTTATTATAAATTTTTTGGAAATATTAATGTTATAAATTTCATTTCAAACTTATGTCTTTTTAACTTTGAATAATATCATAACAGTTCCATCTATGTCTCTCCTCTAGGTCATATTAGTACTACACTAGTATACTTTAACTTTACTTTCTATATTTTTCTAAGTTTGAAAATATTAATATGTATTTATGAATTTTATTTAATAATTAATTAATATCTTTTAAATTTTGATAAAATGTCGTGTGACTCTTCAATATTTGATTGATTTAATCGATTAAATATTATACTTAGGAAACCTGGCAACACTACATTTTAGCAATGTTCGTTTTTGTTTTTACTAGCAACACCAACATTTGATTTCATATTTTACGCTTGTTTTTATCCTCGTCGTTGTTTGTTTTTATTTTAAATCGTCATCAAATCATTGTTTTTTATTGTTTGCATGGATTTTTGCATGTCTTCCTTATTGTTGTCAGTAAGACTGATATCTTTTTTTGTGTTTTGGCAAACGCAACAGGACGCATACCTTGAGGTAAAGTATATGATTTATTGAATACTAGCTTTTAAAAGTTGCGGTCGCTTTGTTTGAGCGTAATTGAAACTCTACTATTTTTTTTTAATAAAACTTCTTTAGGCTCGACTTGGAGGTAACTGGACGACAATGCAACGGAAGTCCTTTACGGCAATATGACATCACGTTTTTGTACCACCCAGTTTTTATTTTGTCAATAAATAGTTCATAAACAAATCAATAAAAAATCATTGAAAAAAATTTTTATTAAATTGAACAATAATGAAAATCATAGAATGGAATTAATTATGTATATATGAGCGCGCGACCGTGTTGCCATCTGGTTTCAATTCCGACGCTCTCACTGCCCGAACGAAACGAAACAATGCAAGCACTGTTATTACACGTCGGCTATCTGTGAGAGGGTGGTACACCACCGGGCGAGCCGACCCGTTCATGCTGAAACCAGTAATAGCTTCAGCGTGGCTCTACCACCTAAAAATACATGTATGTACATATTTCTTTAGGTTTGGTCTGTACATCAAGTACACAAAGTATCAAGTTAATTCTGTATAATTACAAATAATTCTCAAGCAAACTACTTTATTAAACCATTTTAATATCAAGATAGAAATATTGGAATATTACACAACATAAGAACGTCATAAATCGCATAAAAATAACATATTTAAAATTTGTTTTAAATACTTTCAGATGACCTAGGACGCGCCGTAGAAGAACTTGTGTCAGTTATGACAGAGGATCAACCGAACCAGAACTCTAACAACGCTCCCCCGCAATATTCCAACGGTAAACCGGCCAACAAAGACTAACGAGAACATCGAGAACATTCGAAGAGTGCGCGCGCGTCGCGCTCCCGCGGCCCGACTGTGTCGCCAATTAACGGTGAAACAAAACTACCGCACTAGAGTTTATCGCTCTGACAACACTGTCATTAAACCAAAGACCTTGCTTCAATGGTATTGCTTTTAAACACACTTATTTTGTAGATATAACATTAAATAACAATTTACAATTAAATCAAATATGTGACAGTCTAAGAATGATTTTATAACAATTACTACGAATATTTTATTATAGTGTTGTCAGGAAAAAAATCATTTTATACCTGAATATCGATATATTATTATTTAAAAAAATATATATAAATTTATTCAAATATATTTTACTTCTTTTTTTTATTAATAATTATTGACTGTCGTACAATTTTTATAGCACTTCTATGAAAGAAGTTTGGTTTATACATTATTTTAAACTAATTTTCGACTCATCACTAACAAAAATATGCACTGTATACACTGACTGTCCTACCTTATTATACATAGGCTCTAACATTCCATTATAACATGTTTTCTAATACCGGGCTTCATGGTATGCGGGTGAACGGGGAATACTTAAACAGTAGAAGCCTGTGAGGAGGAAGCTATGTGCGACTATAAATACGAACCGCAGTGAAATGGTGTGATGTATTTAATTGTGAAATTAGTATACAATGAAATTTAACAGAAGCGTTTTGATAAAACAGTGTAACATACGAGTTATTATGTCGCTGATATTTGTCGAACTGCGTTGAATTTACATCGAACCATATCAATTTAGTTCACAATAGCTCAAGTATATCGAACATACGATATTTGTATGCAACGCTTATTGTATTAATAAGGGCATGCCATTGTTGCAGTACGTGTCGTGATTGAGTCGATTCTAAATTATAACAAAATCTATTTTTTTTACAGTAGAAACCCTGACAGTTTTTCTACTATTTTTGTTTTTCCCCTTTAATAAGGTGACAGTGTTGCCAGAACGAAGCGATTCAACGAAAAAGACAATGTGTAACGAGCATTTATACTTATTATTATAATATTTAACAATAATAAAAAAATGGTACCAAATTTGTGGATACTTAACATTTAATCATTTAAGTACATATCTTATTAGTACAATCTTCATTATTATATCATATCACTACGTGTATACTTCCATATCGATTTTGCTGTGTATATACATAATATTACTTATATCATATCACGAGAAACTAAGCTGAAACGTAGTCTTGAATATATTGCAGTATTGACTACATTTTACTTAAAAATTAACATGTTTTTTATTAAGCTGTAAAACCTGGTCACAATTCATTATCAGTTGACAGCTTTAACCATTACACTTTGAGCTTTAAATAATTTAACGATATAATATTTGAAATAAAAACAACAATCCATTTGCTACTAAAAATCTATAATAAGATATCTGGAAAAGACTTACGTTTTAGTGGAAATTTTTTAGATAGATAACTCCAATTAAGAAATGTATGCCCATAAATGTGGCGGTAGGTAATTGGATTCGTTAACTGTTTTACAAGTAGTTAGTAGTTGTAGACAAAAATGAAATGTTATCGAGCATGTTATTCCCGTGCATGTTTCTATATGTAATATTATCGAGTTGTCAAAAACAATGTATTAGAAATGATAAATAATCCTGTGCTTCGTCGATATAGTAGTGACTACTCTCTACTTTTGAATAACTGTGACTGTCATAAATAGTGATGTATTTAGCAAATATCGATATTAATGTCGACTCTAGTAGAAACATATACCATTCTGAATTTCTATTTTTTTTATGTGAGCCGTCGCGGGACGCCTAGCAGATGTGCAACATCGAATTTTTTTTGTGCAGGTAATATACATAAAATGATAGTTTACGAGAGGGAATAAATGTGGTATAAACAAAAATAAAATTGTAAAAAAAAAATCCGTAAAAGATGACTGTTTATGTAATAAACATTTATATTCATTAAATTTAAAATATCAAATCATTGTTTTTTATTGTTTGCATGGATTTTTGCATGTCTTCCTTATTGTTGTCAGTAAGACTGATATCTTTTTTTGTGTTTTGGCAAACGCAACAGGACGCATACCTTGAGGTAAAGTATATGATTTATTGAATACTAGCTTTTAAAAGTTGCGGTCGCTTTGTTTGAGCGTAATTGAAACTCTACTATTTTTTTTTAATAAAACTTCTTTAGGCTCGACTTGGAGGTAACTGGACGACAATGCAACGGAAGTCCTTTACGGCAATATGACATCACGTTTTTGTACCACCCAGTTTTTATTTTGTCAATAAATAGTTCATAAACAAATCAATAAAAAATCATTGAAAAAAATTTTTATTAAATTGAACAATAATGAAAATCATAGAATGGAATTAATTATGTATATATGAGCGCGCGACCGTGTTGCCATCTGGTTTCAATTCCGACGCTCTCACTGCCCGAACGAAACGAAACAATGCAAGCACTGTTATTACACGTCGGCTATCTGTGAGAGGGTGGTACACCACCGGGCGAGCCGACCCGTTCATGCTGAAACCAGTAATAGCTTCAGCGTGGCTCTACCGCCTAAAAATACATGTATGTACATATTTCTTTAGATTTGGTCTGTACATCAAGTACACAAAGTATCAAGTTAATTCTGTATAATTACAAATAATTCTCCAGCAAACTACTTTATTAAACCATTTTAATATCAAGATAGAAATATTGGAATATTACACAACATAAGAACGTCATAAATCGCATAAAAATAACATATTTAAAATTTGTTTTAAATACTTTCAGATGACCTAGGACGCGCCGTAGAAGAACTTGTGTCAGTTATGACAGAGGATCAACCGAACCAGAACTCTAACAACGCTCCCCCGCAATATTCCAACGGTAAACCGGCCAACAAAGATTAACGAGAACATCGAGAACATTCGAAGAGTGCGCGCGCGTCGCGCTCCCGCGGCCCGACTGTGTCGCCAATTAACGGTGAAACAAAACTACCGCACTAGAGTTTATCGCTCTGACAACACTGTCATTAAACCAAAGACCTTGCTTCAATGGTATTGCTTTTAAACACACTTATTTTGTAGATATAAAATTAAATAACAATTTACAATTAAATCAAATATGTGACAGTCTAAGAATGATTTTATAACAATTACTACGAATATTTTATTATAGTGTTGTCAGGAAAAAAATCATTTTATACCTGAATATCGATATATTATTATTTAAAAAAATATATATAAATTTATTCAAATATATTTTACTTCTTTTTTTTATTAATAATTATTGACTGTCGTACAATTTTTATAGCACTTCTATGAAAGAAGTTTGGTTTATACATTATTTTAAACTAATTTTCGACTCATCACTAACAAAAATATGCACTGTATACACTGACTGTCCTACCTTATTATACATAGGCTCTAACATTCCATTATAACATGTTTTCTAATACCGGGCTTCATGGTATGCGGGTGAACGGGGAATACTTAAACAGTAGAAGCCTGTGAGGAGGAAGCTATGTGCGACTATAAATACGAACCGCAGTGAAATGGTGTGATGTATTTAATTGTGAAATTAGTATACAATGAAATTTAACAGAAGCGTTTTGATAAAACAGTGTAACATACGAGTTATTATGTCGCTGATATTTGTCGAACTGCGTTGAATTTACATCGAACCATATCAATTTAGTTCACAATAGCTCAAGTATATCGAACATACGATATTTGTATGCAACGCTTATTGTATTAATAAGGGCATGCCATTGTTGCAGTACGTGTCGTGATTGAGTCGATTCTAAATTATAACAAAATCTATTTTTTTTACAGTAGAAACCCTGACAGTTTTTCTACTATTTTTGTTTTTCCCCTTTAATAAGGTGACAGTGTTGCCAGAACGAAGCGATTCAACGAAAAAGACAATGTGTAACGAGCATTTATACTTATTATTATAATATTTAACAATAATAAAAAAATGGTACCAAATTTGTGGATACTTAACATTTAATCATTTAAGTACATATCTTATTAGTACAATCTTCATTATTATATCATATCACTACGTGTATACTTCCATATCGATTTTGCTGTGTATATACATAATATTACTTATATCATATCACGAGAAACTAAGCTGAAACGTAGTCTTGAATATATTGCAGTATTGACTACATTTTACTTAAAAATTAACATGATTTTTATTAAGCTGTACTGTAAAACCTGGTCACAATTCATTATCAGTTGACAGCTTTAACCATTACACTGTGAGCTTTAAATAATTTAACGATATAATATTTGAAATAAAAACAACAATCCATTTGCTACTAAAAATCTATAATAAGATATCTGGAAAAGACTTACGTTTTAGTGGAATTTTTTTAGATAGATAACTCCAATTAAGAAATGTATGCCCATAAATGTGGCGGTAGGTAATTGGATTCGTTAACTGTTTTACAAGTAGTTAGTAGTTGTAGACAAAAATGAAATGTTATCGAGCATGTTATTCCCGTGCATGTTTCTATATGTAATATTATCGAGTTGTCAAAAACAATGTATTAGAAATGATAAATAATCCTGTGCTTCGTCGATATAGTAGTGACTACTCTCTACTTCTGAATAAATGTGACTGTCATAAATAGTGATGTATTTAGCAAATATCGATATTAATGTCGACTCTAGTAGAAACATATACCATTCTGAATTTCTATTTTTTTTATGTGAGCCGTCGCGGGACGCCTAGCAGATGTGCAACATCGAATTTTTTTTGTGCAGGTAATATACATAAAATGATAGTTTACGAGAGGGAATAAATGTGGTATAAACAAAAATAAAAGTGTAAAAAAAAAATCCGTAAAAGATGACTGTTTATGTAATAAACATTTATATTCATTAAATTTAAAATCATATAGCATGGCGCTGGTGATGCGTTGCCACACTAACAGTCGGTCTGACACACCACTATAAATGTTGCACATCAATAACAAGTTGTGAAATGATCAGTGAACCGTTTTTACCAACATCATGTTTGATTAAGGCTTCATGATTTAATGTGAAAAACCAATACGCGTTTAAGCATGTAGCCGAATAAAGAATGAGAGATTTATCCGTATATACTTTAAATATTGAAGGTTATTAATGTTTTAAAACGTTCGACAAAATTTTATCGATATTTACGAAATATTAATAGAAGTCTTCTTAGTAACTACAAAAATGTATCCCAAACTTATTCATACAAAACGTACACGATTGATACGTTTTTTTTAGAATTAATGTTGAATGCGACCATTTTTATGTCTCATTCAAGTATCGATATATTGTATCGTGTGTCTAATAAGATGCTGCCTACCTTTTTAGATAAGAATATATTCGAGAGATGACTTTTATACGAATGTTAAGTGAAACCTGTTGACGCTAACTTTATATTAAGGACTTACTTCTCTTGTAACCATATCATGTTGTTTTATTTGCGTCGAACTGAAAAGAAATTACAAATTTGGTAGAAACTTTTAAAATCTTGCAACATTCGTAATTTCATTTCACGAGACTATTAATTTGGCTATATAATAATATATTATTATCTTTAAGCGAAAGCACAATTTATTGTTTTTAACGAAAACAAAATCTATACTAATATATTGTTAAATAATTTTATTATGTTTATTTTAGTAATCATTTATGTCTTGGTTCGAAATTAATTGTATTTTTAATATTGGCAACTTTAATTATATACTACTTGAGCATTTATTTGTATATTTTACTATGTTTTAGAAGTTAATTATATCCTAATAAACATTCAGCATAGTACGTGTATCTGTTTTATTACACCTTTCTAGGACAGCCTAATAAAAAATTATTTTCTATTTAAATAAAGCAATATTTTAACCACAGTTAGGAAGCTGTTCCTTGGTATATATGTAATTATTATAATGTCATTCTGTAAGACTTCCATTTCTGGACAAAAGGTTTCTTTTCCAAGGAATGTATATGCATAATTACTATACTAGCTCACAACATCGGGCAAACAGAAGTTTTATATTTTTCTCACACATGGTACCCCCATACAAGAACACTTGGACAAATTCAGGTTTCCTCAGAAAATTTTTCTTCGCCTACAGTTGATATTATTCTCATTTAAAATGACTAAATCTACATGTAATCCTAAAAATATGCTATTACAATTTAAAATTTCAACTCCCGTGTGTCAAATGTGCGGTGTCAAGGTAATGTAAATTAAATAAACATTTTTAAATTAAATAATGTATTAAGTTAAAAATTAACAGTTATAACTTATGAAATATGCTAAATTTCTAGGTACATAAACTCTTATTCTGCAACAAATATAACATATTTTGTTACATTAATCAATAGTGTTTGGTATTACAAGAAAAATAAAATGTCATTAATTATACTCTGAAGCAACAATAAATATTCATATTTTCAGCACAATATTAAATGAGAAAGACATTGGTCCATCAGTCTACATCAAAGATAAATTTATATTTATTTTTTTATAGTCATTTGAATCATAAGTCGTGCATCCCAATATTCATGGCTTATAAGATAAGATTATTATTAGAGAATTAAAAATTAGATAACTAAAAAATTAATTTCTAGTTATGCAGCAAGTATATGTAGCGGAATTTTTAGCCCAAAAAGTTTTTTTTAAAATCAGTATCCAGAAATCCAGTATTCTAAAAGAATGCATTTGGTTTTTTTTAACTGACTACGCTGTTGTCCTAGTAAGGCCTTAACAGCTTTACCGGACTACATATTTATTTATTCGAATACATCTGACTTATGTATAACTTGTTTTCCTGTATTCTAAAAGAATGCATTTGGTTTTTTTTTTAACTGACTACGCTGTTGTCTTAGTAAGGCCTTAACAGCTTTACCGGACTACATATTTATTTATTCGAATACATCTGACTTATGTATAACTTGTTTTGTTCTCATTTTTGAAATAAATTATATTGAACAAATTGTATCATCCTTTTATTCAATACATTTCAATAAATTTTTATATCAATACAGTAAAATATCGAACAAGCTGAAAAGTTCATTTTATGTTCATGCAACATAAAGTATAAGTTAATTAATACATTTCCAATATTACAATTATATATTTGGCATAATAACCAGCTATACATATTATTGAAAATATCAAAATGCAGAAACATTTTTTATATCATAATGTTGTAACATAAAACTATAAATAATAATAAAGGAAATTTTATACATTTTGTTTTTACAATAATTAATACATTTTTCAGACAAAGACTCCGGAGCGGAGTCATCCAAGATGTTGGAGACAAATGAGTGTTGCGGCTCATGGCTTGCTATGTTCTCAATAACAATTGCGAAAATAACAATCAATAGCGGTTTGACTTGGTGGTAATATAAATGAAAAAAATAAATCGGTTTCGACTTGGTGGTAATAAAAATTAAAAAAAAATCCAATGCAAAGGGTTAAATGATTACTTGCAAAATAATGCTGTCACAGTAGAAATAAAAATAATAATGAAATAATTTCTGATAAAAAGGTAATAAAACCCTAAAAACTCCCAAAGAATACAAAGTGAGATTGGTTTATCTTTACTGAGATAATAATAAATACACCTGACAGCTGTAAACCTACATTGATTTTTATACAGTAGAATCAAAGATATTTCATGTGATTTTTATTTATTTTAAATATCCTTGCATACAGTTAAATGTTATTAATTAACAATAATATAAAATTATGCTACGCTCAATGATATACGAGGTAAATAAAGCACTAACCATAGAAAGGGAGTTAACTTTGGTGTAACTACAAGTAAATATTGTTACAGAGTTTAGTGTCTTTACACTTACACCATAACATAACCTATACCCATTTGTTATTACTCTGTACAAACAGTATAATGTAAAAAATGTCTTATATTTAATAGAAACTTTTAATAATTATTATACATTTACTTTGCAGACAAAATAAACTTTAATAAACATAATTAAAAATAAATTTATTACAAGCCTCTATCAAACTCTAACAGCTGAGTTAGTATTTGTGTCCAGTCCATTTACAGGAGTTTGGATGTCAGTCCTCGGTCTACGGAATAAAAGGACATGGGGCTCCGGATTATGTACCATGAAATGCAGCCATCCAGGGCTCTGCTGCACTCCTAAATTCCGCCATTCTGTTTCTGTCATTAAATGTGACTTTGGTACGAGGCGGGCTATGTCTGGTGGGAGGATCACATGCCTGGGAATTCACAAAAATACATTAAGGGGCCATTCAAGTATTATGTAAGCACTGATAGGGGGTCCGGGTAGTGATTATGTCAGCAATATTTCCCTATTAAACTGGAACAAATTTCGATAAATGTTTACATAAGCATTTAACAGCATTTCTTACTTCCACTGACCAAAAGTTGGGAAGGCGCAATCAGAAATTACAAAAATTCTGCTTACATAATACTTGAACCACCCCTAATGCCTGAAAAAAATTATTCACTTCTGTGGATGCTATAAATTATAATTCTATAATAAAAGCACAAGGCTATCATTAGTAAAATTGCAGGAAATAAATTATGATTCTACAATACAATTAAAATTTTTTTAAATAAACTAAATCCTATATAAGGTTTACCAAAACACTGTTTAAACTTTCCAAAAGTATAATTCATGCAGACACTCATAAGCAAGCGGTAAAAGATTTATCAAATTATATTATTTCACAATAACATTAATAATTGCTTTTAACATATGTGATGGTTGTGAATTTGTAACCAAATTTCTTAAACCATATATAACATTTCTAGGTTTTGTTAAGATTAGATTAATAGTTCATATTTTATATATACGATATAACACATAACATGTTACGATATGTATCTAATATAATAGAAAATAATATAAATTTTTACCTATACTCGTAAACGTCATCAGTGTATCTTTCCGAGTACTGTATTTGATCTACAGGCATTTTTCACGTATAACTATATTCAAAGTATTACTATAAATACTGTAATATACACATAGAATTGTGTAATAACACTTCTTTGAATCTATATCGTTAATTTCCCAGAATCCAAATGATCGCCGAAGAATCAAAAAGATATTTTGACGTTTGACAACTGAAAATCGTAAGTTACGTGCAGAAACTTACTCAAGTCTCATTACGAATAAAAGTAACAAATTTAAGTATTTATTATATAGGAATTCAGCTTATGTTATATGTAACTAAACTTATATATCTACAAAATATTTTCTATTGTCGTTAAATTATTCAACAATACAAAATAAATCACGTATTTTTAACATTAAAATACTTTTAGGCGATATGTTTTTTTCTAATATTATGAACGTTAGTGGTTCATGGAGGGAATTGTCACATTTATTTGATAATCTGTTATACGCAGCATGATATCTAAATGAAATGTGTGTAATGATGAAATACCCAAAACAGAAATACGAATAACAATCATTGTAACAACAGACAGTTATCTAAGTATGTTGAGTTTAATAAAAAGATAAAATAATATATTTCACTCAACCTTCATTCCTTCAAAACTTCTAATAAATTGATAAATGAAATTAGCTAAGAAAAATAATTTAAAATATGGAATTTGAAATGAATTTTATTTTTGCAAACGAAATTATCACAATAATAAACTAATCGGGAACATTCTGGCGCAACAAGGCAGACAGAGACAAAACATGGATAAGCGGTCAATTATTTAGTTAGCTAGGTATATTATCCAATCATGATGACCCCGGTCTCGGTAGCATTTTAATAAAACCCTTCCAAGTCTGTAGTGTAACCATGAATAAAATCAATAAAACGATACGTTATATTTGCTTATACAGACTGGATTATAACAATAGTACTAATAACCATAAACTTCCTTTCCAGATCGCTTTACATGAACAGATAAGTATCTGTTTTTCTGTTTCACTTTAGCATAAATATTTAGGTTAATTTTCTTAGCTTAGGACTGAAAGCCTTGTGTATTTAGTGTGTAACTTAATTCTCCATATAACGAAACATAGAAATAAAATGAGACTAATATAATTATATAGACGTTCATAAAATCCAAAAACCTATTTATACGTTTCCTAAATCTCAGTCACCGTACTATAAATTCAATGATAATCGATGTACGAGTTACGGCGTTATAGTCAGTCTTACGAGTACATCCATACAATCCAGTCGGTGATTGTAAACATGACGGAAATTACGTTGGAATTCCTACAGGATTTCCTGAAGGAGGAATATCCTGACGTTACTCTTCAGGAATTTGAGGTAAATCTTACTAGGCTAATAATCCGTGAATTCTCGTCATTTAATACGATGTCATCCTGAAACTCATTTTTAGTTTATATTAATTTTATTACGAAGCTTTGTAATTTCAATACTGATTCTTGTGCAGTAGATACCAGAAATAAATAATTGACACAAGTGAAATCAAATCCAGAAATACCATAAAAAAAAGAAATATATGAAACTTTATGAAGATAATAAATTTCAAAAGTCTTTCTCCAGAGTACTCGTAGTAGAAATTATCAAAAGAGCGAATTTGAAAATTGTATTAGGAAATATAGTCAGGCTAACCTCATCGAAAATTGCGGGTTTTAAATATTATCAAAGTTTCATTTTCATAAAAAAAAATTATTTCATCATGAACAAACATGTAGTTTTAGAGTTAACAAATAAAAAATAATACTAAAAAATACGTTCCGTTTCACATAAAGCACAGAATTGGAATTGTAATGTTCAATATACTGTCTAATAGATGTCGCTAAGGCAGCGTTGCAATGTCGTATATGGCGGTGTCAAGATTATCTTCCAAAGTATGACTACCTCGAGCGCATGAAATTTAATCATACTTACCTGGCGTAGGGGTAACCGTGATCAAGTAGGCGGTTCCCCCAGGGCGAGGCCTATCCATTGCACTACGGATGGGTTGACCCTTGCGATTATCCCTAATGCGGATAACTCGGGCGCGTAATTTTTGGTAGTGGGGACCACAGAGTACATTATATAAAGTGGGGACTGCGTACGCGCTGTCCCCTTCTTTAAACTAATAATTAGTGGATGTTAAATATTTTAAGCTTTGCGTCGTTATTTCAAAATGAGCTAAATGAATTTACAATAGTTCATAATGTTCATACAATATCATTGATGGGTTTTATATATCAATGTATAACATGTTTAATTTCTTTAAGATTTCAACTTTTTATTCACCGAGAACAAAGTTTAATTTTTGCCGTCCATGAGGTTTTTAGTTTCATTTTTGATGTTCTTTATATGTTTTTTTACATTTACAATATTTGAAGATCTTTAAAATATTTAGAACAGCTAAAACTGGATTAAATCATTTAGAAATGTAACGATCCTTTGTATATGTTATACATACTTATATTCAGTGTAATTGTATTCTGTTTAATATTTAGTCATTTCTAAATTAGTGATTGATGTGTGGAGTATGATATATAGTACGTTGTCATAATTTATAATAAACTTTAACGAAGAAAATTGAACAGAATGGTAATTTTTACAATGCAATAAGATTTAAAAGTAGATATCAAGTTTACTTTTAATTTTCTTTATCTTTCTTTTTAATTTGTACTTGCACTGTTAAATTAGATAATTATGGGCAATTTGCGCTCAAAGTATTTTGATTTATCCGTATTTAAACAATTTTAGTAAGCACTCAATTAACTGTATTTTTTTAACACGCTTTTATTAGCTTCACCTGTATGTATGTATGTTTATGTTTGTAACCGACCCCCTTGAGCTCGATTTTGACCTACTTTGAACAAATCAAATCAAAAATACTTTATTCAGTTTAGGCCCTAATAAGGCGCTTATGAACGTCAAAACTACCACCGGTTCGGAAAACAACCCAGTCACCGAGAAGAACCGGCAAGAAACTCGATTGGGTATTCTAAATTAGTGATTGATGTGTAGAGTATGATATATAGTACGTTGTCATAATTTATAATAAACTTTAACGAAGAAAATTGAACAGAATGGTAATTTTTACAATGCAATAAGATTTAAAAGTAGATATCAAGTTTACTTTTAATTTTCTTTATCTTTCTTTTTAATTTGTACTTGCACTGTTAAATTAGATAATTATGGGCAATTTGCGCTCAAAGTATTTTGATTTATCCGTATTTAAACAATTTTAGTAAGCACTCAATTAACTGTATTTTTTTAACACGCTTTTATTAGCTTCACCTGTATGTATGTATATTTGTAACCGACCCCTTTGAGCTCGATTTTGACCTACTTTGAGCGATCAGATTTAATTTAAACTTTGCACACCTGTCAAAGGTCGATGACAATGCAATAACCCGATCAAAGCATCCGATTATCCTAATTAGATTCGCCAGGATTAATTAATTTCTTTCCGCATCCTTTGCATGCGAGTAAGAGAGATATAGAACTAGTGCGCGAACTACGCATGCGTGCAGTTCCAGACTTACTCTTTCGGGCACTCAGCTCAGCACAACCTCGTAGCGACTTTAATATGGTAGTTGCGTCTTGTTCCGTATCCCTTACATATATGTTTCGACAAATCTAATACGCATACTATTATTATTTTATAATATCCATAATATACTGGTAACCGTGATTTACAGAAAAAATTTCGTATTCACAACAAAACAAAATATTCAGGACAGAATTATCAATTTATTTTGCGGAATAAAATTTAGTAACCAGCATGACCTTGGATCTGCAGTCTACAGTGCATTTACACTATTCTTAATCCAAATTTATTAAATTTTATTTTCTGTTTTTTAGTTGGATTTTTTATGAAAGCGTGTTTTTTTAAATTATTATTTATTATATGAATCGGATTCTTTTAAGATATCTTACCGCGCTGGTATCTTATAATACATTATGAAAACTAATTTTTTAAACTCTTGGCGATTCTTGCCAAAAAATCTTCTAATCTTATGAATAAAACTATCGAGTACAAAAGTATCGACCAATATGGAAATGAAAGAAGATTCAAAAAAATATTGATAGGTTTGCTCGGCACTCCTTCCAGCAACGGCACAAAATGAGCTGCACAAACCGCAGCCTTGTGCCAGACTGCCCACACCGGAAGCAGAGGTCGCTTCGGTCCACCTCCGACGGGCACAACGCGCGGGTGTGACCCACAACGAAGCACCTGAAGCAGCGCATAGGCTTCTGCTCCAGGAGCCGCACGCGGGCCACACACCAGCCCACCTCCCTCCACTTCGCTCCACGCCGAGGGAATGGGGGCCTAGGGTTGAGCCGCTACCGAGGGGGCCTAACCTGGTGTGCGGGAGCGAAATTTACCCCCAAAACATAGCGGCGTGATCTGTGGTTACACGGGTGTGGGAGTGAACACGCTCTGTTTGGAGAGACAGACTGGTACTGATCGTTCGCTGCCATTATTTTATTGCGAAGATCGGTAAAAATATGTCGCGGAGGTCTTTTATAGCGGGCAGCATTGAGTACGGTTTCGTATTTTGTGGCGGATACCACTAACGGACTGGGTATTGATAGGCATTTCTGGTTCTTAACATTTTACCAAATGTACATACATATGTGTACAAAAACGAGTTTCTCTTATTATATTTTGATTTTTTTCAGTCTTTGCGCCACGTCATTGATTTGCTAAAGAAGTTTAATTGTGTAGAATCTCTTTAGTTAAGTTATCTGTCTTGTTCGTAACTATCGTTAAATAAAATATATTAAAAACAAAATAATTGAATTGAAATTGTAATATAAAAGAATTGACATAGTGAAGTATATACTTTAAATATAGTCTTTTTCTACAGACAGGAATTATAGATAATTAAAGAATATAGTTTTTGTAACAAAACAGAATAGTAAAATAACCTTTATCTATAAAGGTTATACAGTATAGTTTATTTCGTCTGTGAATAATAGTAGACTGAAGCTAATCTAGCTAATGTATGATGGTCATCATTAAAATAGGTTACAATAGTTTCTCTTATTATATTTTGATTTTTTTCAGTCTTTGCGCCACGTCATTGATTTGCTAAAGAAGTTTAATTGTGTAGGTTAGAACCTCTTTAGTTAAGTTATCTGTCTTGTTCGTAACTATCGTTAAATAAAATATATTAAAAACAAAATAATTGAAATTGTAATATAAAAGAATTGACATAGTGAAGTATATACTTTAAATATAGTCTTTTTCTACAGACAGGAATTATAGATAATTAAATAATATCGTTTTTGTAATAAAACAGAGTAGTAAAATAACCTTTATCTATAAAGTAATACAGTATAGTTTATATCGTCTGTGAATGATGATGATGTCCTCCTTGACGTGTTCGTCAACAGCGAACCTTGTTAATTTTGTGAATGAGAGCGAATAGTAGTAGTAATAATAATAACGTCTGTGAATAATAGTAGACTGAAGCTAATCTAGCTAATGTATGATGGTCATCATTAAAATAGGTTACAATTTTTGAAATCGTTTACATCGCTTATACGTAAAACGAACGAATTTTCATCACTCGCCATGTATTTGCAATATCATTTGAACAATTTGCTTGCATGTATAGCGAAACTCAACTATATAACCACTTAATACAATAAAGGGAATTGGTAAAGCCTTCAAAGCGTTTACAAGTATACAATCTGTATCAGATCGTTTATTCTCTACTACAAACCTTCTACAAAGTCACGATGCAATAACGCCGTTCCGTCCAATACGTGCAAAAAAAATAGCATGTGTCAGTAAATGGCACACAATGGTTTGGTTAGTGGCGTTCCTCGAACTTGCATTATATCTATTTTAATATAATAAATATACATATACTCGAGCCAATACCTTATACCACGCTTCCAGCATGTAGCAGTTTATGTAGCATATTTTTCAACTACATGCGCGCACATTCTGCGGTAGCATGGCCAACAATTGTCACACACGTGCTAAGGGGTGTAAGGGGTGTCGAATAACATCATAAGACTTGAGACACCCAAGTCAACCTCACCTACACGTGGTTCACCCTGCTGAATAATGGACGAGGCAATTGCGAAAGCGGGGTGGTAGGGTTTTACAGGTTCAGTCCAATACGTGCAAAAAAATAGCATGTGTCAGTAAATGGCACACAATGGTTTGGTTAGTGGCGTTCCTCGAACTTGCATTATATCTATTTTAATATAATAAATGTACATATACTCGAGCCAATACCTTATGCCACGCTACCAGCATGTAGCATATTTTTCAACTAAATGCGCGTACATTCTGCGGTAGCATGCCCAACAATTGTCACACACAAAAAAAGGTTAGTCTACTTCGCTTACTTCCATAGCTCAATGTCTTATGGCATTTTGTTATGAGGGACAGCAGCTGAGGTAGACACCATGTTTTTATTACAAAAACAGGCAGTTCGAAGTATACAATATGGGACCTCGCGAATCATTAAAGACCACGTTTCAGGAATTCGGTATCTTAACTCTACCCTCCCAATACATTCTTGACAATTTAATGTATGTCCGGAAGAACCTTGGAAAACTGAATTTCCTTAAAAACCGGCATCTGAATACGTCTGAATCATATCATATCTGAATGTTAAATACATACGATGACGATGACTACTTTTGATAAATGATCATATAAAACTCATCACAATGGGTACCTCATTTGATTCTATTTACAAAACAATGAAAATATTACCTAGTTTACAAACTTAAAAAGTGACATCTATGTTAATTTGTTATTAACCCAAATAAGTTTTATGTTTATTGCATACATGATGCTGACTTGAATAATTTTTATACAATCCAATATTTTTATTGTTTTCTTAATAACATATATAATTATTGATTCCTAGAACAATAGTTATAAAGGCACATTTGTATTCTTTATACTATTACACTTTAAATTTAAGTAGTGAGACATAGCCCACATAAAAAATATTGAATTGCATTACAAACCCTTATTACATATATTTTTAATATAAGGCTGAGTTGCACCGAAATGTCGGTTATTGTTACCGTTAAAGTTAACTATAACAATGACAAGAGCCACTAACATTAACATTTACCAAAACCAGTTGCACCACGAAACGCTTTGTAATTGTTAAAGTTATTCGGGTTACTGCGTAAACAATGTAATTAGTCCCAAAAATCAAAGAGGGTAACATTTTTTACTTGGCAA
>MU159549.1:117398-132862 GCA_015888305.1 Antheraea pernyi | reverse complement strand
CCCGACGGCCGGCCCAGAAAGAAGATCCTGGGCCTCCCGCTAAAGAGAGACAGCCTGGCACGCGTAGACTGTCTCCCAGACGGCCGAACCAGTGCAATGGAGAGACGGGCCCCCCGACCCATCCCCCCTTGGTCCGGCTTAAAGACGAACGTAGGAGGCGAACCTCCCCACGTCCACCCAACGCCTACGTTGACCTCTAAGGAGGTCGTATCACTGGTGGATGCAAGCGACCTTTCACGGGAGGCGGCTTACAGCTCGCACCCCCGATGAAGTGCTCGGCACTCCTTCCAGCAACGGCACAAAATGAGCTGCACAAACCGCAGCCTTGTGCCAGACTGCCCACACCGGAAGCAGAGGTCGCTTCGGTCCACCTCCGACGGGCACAACGCGCGGGTGTGACCCACAACGAAGCACCTGAAGCAGCGCATAGGCTTCTGCTCCAGGAGCCGCACGCGGGCCACACACCAGCCCACCTCCCTCCACTTCGCTCCACGCCGAGGGAATGGGGACCTAGGCTTGAGCCGCTACCGAGGGGGCCTAACCTGGTGTGCGGGAGCGAAATTTACCCCCAAAACATAGCGGCGTGATCTGTGGTTACACGGGTGTGGGAGTGAACACGCTCTGTTTGGAGAGACAGACTGGTACTGATCGTTCGCTGCCATTATTTTATTGCGAAGATCGGTAAAAATATGTCGCGGAGGTCTTTTATAGCGGGCAGCATTGAGTACGGTTTCGTATTTTGTGGCGGATACCACTAACGGACTGGGTATTGATAGGCATTTCTGGTTCTTAACATTTTACCAAATGTACATACATATGTGTACAAAAACGAGTTTCTCTTATTATATTTTGATTTTTTTCAGTCTTTGCGCCACGTCATTGATTTGCTAAAGAAGTTTAATTGTGTAGAATCTCTTTAGTTAAGTTATCTGTCTTGTTCGTAACTATCGTTAAATAAAATATATTAAAAACAAAATAATTGAATTGAAATTGTAATATAAAAGAATTGACATAGTGAAGTATATACTTTAAATATAGTCTTTTTCTACAGACAGGAATTATAGATAATTAAAGAATATAGTTTTTGTAACAAAACAGAATAGTAAAATAACCTTTATCTATAAAGGTTATACAGTATAGTTTATTTCGTCTGTGAATAATAGTAGACTGAAGCTAATCTAGCTAATGTATGATGGTCATCATTAAAATAGGTTACAATTTTTGAAATCGTTTACATCGCTTATACGTAAAACGAACGAATTTTCATCACTCGCCATGTATTTGCAATATCATTTGAACAATTTGCTTGCATGTATAGCGAAACTCAACTATATAACCACTTAATACAATAAAGGGAATTGGTAAAGCCTTCAAAGCGTTTACAAGTATACAATCTGTATCAGATCGTTTATTCTCTACTACAAACCTTCTACAAAGTCACGATGCAATAACGCCGTTCCGTCCAATACGTGCAAAAAAAATAGCATGTGTCAGTAAATGGCACACAATGGTTTGGTTAGTGGCGTTCCTCGAACTTGCATTATATCTATTTTAATATAATAAATATACATATACTCGAGCCAATACCTTATACCACGCTTCCAGCATGTAGCAGTTTATGTAGCATATTTTTCAACTACATGCGCGCACATTCTGCGGTAGCATGGCCAACAATTGTCACACACGTGCTAAGGGGTGTAAGGGGTGTCGAATAACATCATAAGACTTGAGACACCCAAGTCAACCTCACCTACACGTGGTTCACCCTGCTGAATAATGGACGAGGCAATTGCGAAAGCGGGGTGGTAGGGTTTTACAGCCTGACTGGGTCGCAGCCACCATGTCTACGGCGAAAAGCCCGTCATAGTGATTCGCTTCTGTGGGTCGCGTTTCGGTATCAGCCTGTGCATATCCAGCTTTTTGCAGGCCGGCATGACAGCGGCGACCAGCGATGGAAAGTATGTCACTCGGGGGTCGCCATTGTTTTTGGACTGTACTGTGCTTACCATTAGGCATGGTCCAGTCACTTTGCCGCGCTCCTATAAAAAAAAAGGTTAGTCTACTTCGCTTACTTCCATAGCTCAATGTCTTATGGCATTTTGTTATGAGGGACAGCAGCTGAGGTAGACACCATGTTTTTATTACAAAAACAGGCAGTTCGAAGTATACAATATGGGACCTCGCGAATCATTAAAGACCACGTTTCAGGAATTCGGTATCTTAACTCTACCCTCCCAATACATTCTTGACAATTTAATGTATGTCCGGAAGAACCTTGGAAAACTGAATTTCCTTAAAAACCGGCATCTGAATACGTCTGAATCATATCATATCTGAATGCTAGAAACTGTGACAATCTGGTTGTTTCATGTTTCAGACTTAGTAAAGCCTGTAAAAGATTTTTGAGGAATAGTGTTGAGCTTTACAACAAAGTCCCGAAGGTTTATTACCAATTTGCCGGATTGTGAATCTAAGCGCCATGTCAAGCGGGTTTTGGTGTCAAAAGCTATTATAGAGCGATCAGGTGTAGACAATATATTTAAAGATTACATCCTTTCTAGTCTATAAGCAATATTTATTACTCTTAAGTTTCAACAAAATCACTTCAGAAGTTTTTGCGTGAAAGAATAACAATCCATCCTCATATACCTTAAATAAGAAATGTTATATATACAGGGTGCTCCAGGGTCGAAACGCGGTGACAACTACACATCAATGGTGTACAGGATCACTCTAACCGGGGTGAAGCGACAAGAATCTGATGATTCGACAATAAAGGAAATCCCGTGGCAAGGATCGGTGATATACAAATGCTTACCAGAAAGCACCGCAAGACGAGAGGCATTCAAAAGCGACGAATTGTTCTGTAACGAAGTTGCATTTTATAATAAAATTTGGCCGGCATTGTCCAAATACCAATCGCAATGGCCAGTCGCTAATCCGTTCAAATCGATACCGACATGCTATTTAGCAAGAAACGATTGCGTCGTGCTTAAAGACTTGAAGCAATATGGTTTCGTGATGCCCAATAGAAAGGAAGGGCTAAGTGTGGAACAAGCTTATGTGTTATTGGAACAGTTGGCTTATTTCCATGCGTTATCATTAGCTATGAAATGGCACGATCCGAAAGGATTTTATGAATTAATAAATGCAAAGGATGGTATATCTGAAGGTTAGTTATGTAATTATATACGTATGATATATTCTAGTCTTTAGATTCTTGTATTAAATATAATGAAGTTTATAGCGAAAAAGTTTTTTGAATTTCAATTAAAACTAATATCAATTTGAAAAAATATTGTATCCTGAAAAATTTATATGTATGTATGTATATTATATTTATAAATAAATAGGAAAGAATGAAGAGAAAGAAAAAAAGGGAGAGAATGAAGTATTATAAGAAAGCCGTAAAAATATTTTTCGGGTGCTAAAATATTGCCAACGCTGATTACTATTTATTTATTACTTTATGATATACATGATAATAATGTATCACAAATTTGTATATATATTAAAAATATCTACAGAAAAGTCTTTGATGGTGGCCTAAGGACTGCGCGTAGTAATCATTAATCTTTTACGTATTATTAAACCTATTATTTCTGAAGCTAATGAAAAATACAGTATTCATTCTTATGCGAATAAATATATTTGATAAATTGGGCATTAAATTGAAATCATTCATCATTGGGAAATCTGTATTTTGGAGTCAAACTTTCTATGGGAGGCTTTTGAAATTCTGATCCGAAAACTTTTTGTGTGACGATAAGTGATGGGGGTAAACGCTGTGTCGGGTACTGTGGGAGCGGTGTATCGCTTGCCTTCGCATATTGGACAGCAGTGAGACGTGCACTCTTCTCGGTTTATTCTTTCTCGTTGTCCGTGGTTATGTGTACTGAGTTCAGACGGCGTGGCGACCACAGACCATAACCTGTGCTATTCAAAAGTAATTAATGAATAAATTAAATGTTTTCCTGTAATAAAAAAGTTTCACTTTTATCGTGTGTTTTTGCGACACACGCTGCGCTTTTTTTCAGTATTTTTCGTTTCCGAAAACATCGATTATTACAAAGATTACTACAATGAAGCGATACGAAACGCAATAGCCATGGTCGAAGAGGAACTCCGTGATTCAACCGAGAAAGACATATACGTGGAAAAATTCAGAAAATTTTGCAGCGAGGACACATTCTTTCAGACTATGTTGGATTTAGTTGCCCCCAGTGAGCCTTTGGGGCTCATTTGTCATGGAGATTGTTGGACAAATAACTTTCTCTTTCGATATGAAGAGGGCGTTGTTGTGGAGGTGAGAGAGTATTACTAGAAACACTCAATAGCATTTATACTTATCCTTGTACATATTTACTAATATAAACACCATCTTACGTTTAACGTGTAACGCATAATAAAATTTTTAATTTAACTGAATTAGGTGAAAAGAACCCATGATTTACCTCTGAAAAAACTTTTGTCCACTAAATGGGCAAATCCTAAGTATTGCAGACGAGAAAGTTTTTTACTATGGATGGATTCTGTCACTCAAAAACTATTCAACGAATCATAATGAAACATTACAATAATATACTTTACACATAGTAACATTAATTAGCCAAAATGTAACGATAAGTATCAATTGAAGTTTGAAAATATTGCCGTATGTGAGCTATTTCAACGGTCATCGTTTGAATTACACAAAGATATTGTTTGACAAGAAGCAATACAAACGCAGAACAAGTTATAATAATAAATATGTTGTCTCTTCCAGATGAATATAGTCGATTTCCAAATGGTACGCTACGCTTCACCAATGTTAGATCTAGTTTACGTGATGTATTTATGTCTGGATCGGCGGCAGCGTTCGGAGCACTTGTCCAGCTTTTTTGAGTACTACGCGGAGAAACTTCACTCCAGGGTCTGTGAACTCAGTCGACCTGATACGTTATCACACTCTCTCGATAAAGACTCATTGCTCGATTTGTAAGTTTCTATTTTTCGTCCTACGTTTAGTCTATTTAGGATTCACATAAAAATCCGATCGTTGCAGGCAACATAATTTCTAAACACTATGTGGTTCTTGTTAATTTTGAAATGAAATATACAAGACGTAAATTAATAGTTTTCACGAAAGCGATGTGACGCATCGAATGTTATATAACAGGTGATAGTTAAATCACGTGATACGCTAGTTCCGCGTCTCAAATATGCCAGTTACGTATTGCGCGCGATTTATGTAAAATCACGACAGAAAAGATAAGTATTGTTTGTAGAATTGTATTGTACGAGGTTTTCGCTACGCGTGGTAAAGACATGGAATAATAAACATTACAGTTTTACGTATTATTAGTACAGGGAGACTGGTAAATGAAATTAATTCTTATTCTCAGTACTATTAGACTTTTATTTTTCTAATTATCTTAAAATTTCGTAATTAATTTGTAAGTCACATTTATTTTTCTTGTACTTTGTCTGTTATTTCTGTTTTCAACTGTAGCTTGGCGTTATCGTTAGTTGCCATCTTGTAAAAGTCGATTGTTCGTTATATCACCCGTAATGTAACAGCGATAAAAAATAACTAATGATTATGAAGTAGCCAAAACATACTAAAACGTATTAGAGAAAAAGTAAGTGAATATATTTTATTATAAAGCTTTATCATCCATTTCACAGACTGCAAGAGGAATTCAAACGAAAGAGTCTGTTTGGTCTCGGAATTGCGTTGGACATGTATCCGATAATGACTTGCGATAGTAATGAAGCACCTAATTTGTATCAACCGGAGGTAAATGAAATATATTAATAAATTCCTTAATGAGATTGGCTAATTTAAAATTGCACAATTTTTGAAATCTGAGGTGTTGATATAATCACATGGAAGGCTGATGCAGCAGTTACTTCAGCATAAAACTCAAGTAAGGTACCTAGGTAAGGACTACATATTTGTACTATTTGTAGTCGAAGTATTAGAAACGTTGGATTGGTAGGGTAGATAGACTCCTTATAAACAATTTAATTCGCTTCATTTGCCTTATAAACAATTTATCATGCTGCCGAGATAGAATCGTCTTTGGGTACTGTTGTTTCTGGATTGTACTGTCAATTAGTGTAAATACTTTATCGTGCTGTAATAAGAAAAGGAACTTATAGAGTTCTTAAAACATCGGCCAGTAAATATGTTTTACCATACGTGGCAATAGCATTAATCTCATCGATATATTTCCTTCTGGTGGCGAACTGGATGACATATATTTTGTGGTATTTTTTCTAATTTAAAATTCTTATTGTGGGAGCCTCTCGCGGTGGCTGAAAACCTCCTTGCCGTATCCTTAATCCGGCCCTGGCCATCATAATTGTTATATGTACTAGTTTTTTAGTGAAATAGGTACAGAATTTAAAATTGATGTATATATTTTGATATAGGATAATGAAAGCACATCAGGTGTACAGCCAGTGTGGACATCGAATGCAGCTTGCAGAAGGAAAATGACGGATCTTGTACAGGAACTCGTTGACGAGGGAATTCTGTAGATTTTTAAACCTATATAACTTCACACGATGACAATTTGTTAGCAGTTTAATTCTCTATATCAGATTTCAATAAATAAAAATACCATAACCTCTTTGTTTGTATATAATTTTATTGTAATATTTTCGTTTAGTAAATACAGACGTACAATGAGACAAAAAGTTGTTATACTTATGTTAAAATTATTTTATTCCTCTAAATATCATTTTTTTCGCTGCTTTTGTGACATCGTTTATCAAAATCATGAAGAAAATGAGTGTAATTTTAAATAATTCAGATCGACTACTTTTTTAATTTATTTTTAAAAGCTGTAAAAATATTTAAAATTAATACAAATTAAGTTCAACAGATATCAATTGACTTCGATATGACTGGGTTTACTGGATTTTATATTAATTATGACAACATAATCATAGAAATGCTTTCCAAAAATACTAATAATCGTCTATGACGGTATCTGCCGTTCCTTTTGCACCTATTCCAATCGAGTAGGTGTGATAAGGACGGCTGTCGCGCACAAAATCACTTTGTGCTCTTTTTTTTCAAATCATACTATTTCTTTCAGTCCCTTAAAGTATAATATATATTCTATGTTAAAATAATTGTTAGTATATTTGGAAAATATTTCAGTTATTAAAAAGTCATTTGTTTTATTACCCGTACAAATTCGTGGCACTCTGTCGTTTTTCTATTTTAAAATTATTTAATTAAATTATAATATAAATCGTAATATAAAAATACGTACGGGTGTCACTATGTATATAATATATTTTTTAGACAGATCTAAAAATAAACTTAAAATATTTTACGGTCATTGAAAGCTTCAGATGTAATGGTGAGATTCTAGCGCCTAAACAATATCTGAAGTTTCCAATAATCTTATAAGGTTAGTTCATTTTATTTTTTTGTATCATTATAATACTACATGTCAGGCCGTTGTATAAGGCACTAGGGTTTGTCAGCCAATAGATATAAAGATATAAACCGGATTATTATGTCATAATATATGTTTTGTAATCAAATAATTCTTATATATATAAAGAAATTACAACATTAAATTGTATTTAATTATTTTATTTCCGATACACATATCAATTTACGTTTACATAAACTGTTGATAAAGTGTGTATATAATATAATTAAAACTTAACCAATAAGGCTGATCAATAATTAAGACTTCCAACGGACCTGGCAACTTCCGATCGACTCCATTAGCACCTGACAGCTAGCTGTCAAACCGCCGCACTCGCCTGTCACTCTGACAGCAAACTGACGTATTTGACACGAGAACTGTCACTGTCGGTTATTATAACACCGAAGTTTATTCCGCGAGCACGTACATTCATACCTTCCAGTCAAAGAGTTAACGGGGTTATTTAATGCTGGCCCTGATTATTTGTGGGGGCGTGAGACCTCCCCTTCCTTTAGAGGCTTGTGTGGGTCTCATAAAGTTTGAGGGCTTGGCGATGCCAGTTTTCAGTGGGGGTCTCCCTACTGCACCTACTGAGCTCCCGCTAGAGGAAGACCTGGAAGCTGGCATCCTGATTACCGGTTTTGGGATCGGTTTTGGCGCTTGCTTGACTGGAGCAGGTGGAGCTTTCTTCACCGTGGACACCGATACTGAGCTGTTTAACGAACTTCTGGAACTTCTCAGCGAAGCCCTGGACGTGGACCGTTCAACCCTAAGAGAGCTAGTTCGCTTAGGAATTGCGCGTTTCGGGTCGATGGGTGTCCGAGGCGGCACTTTCAGGTCTTTGGTAGGCAATTTCTTTGGAATTAATGGGGATTTTGTTATTTTCGGTACCGGCGAGTCACATTCAATGTTGCACCCTGATGATGCTCCTTGGGACGCGCTCTCGGAGTTAAGACTTTGAGTCTCTTCAAAGCCTTCATCATTGAACTCGTGTTCGCTTTTAATTTTTGGTATTCTCGGCGACGTGGTCCTCTCAGGCAGTTTGTCCACCTTAGCGGTCATTGATTTCCTATAACCGTTCCTAGACCATACACCGGTGGGGTTCTCTGTTGGAGATTTCAACTCCCTTATCGCCTTTTGCACGTCCTCCTGGTTTATAGAAGTCTGTCTTCGCATCCTCATGAAGGGTTTGCTTTCTTTGGTCATTGGCTTTTCCGGACTTTGGTTTTTCAACTTATCCTGCCACCGTTTCAATCTATTCTCCTTGTCGTCTTTAACGATTTCCACTGGTTTAGATTCCACTGGTGACTCGACAGGATACGAAGCTTGGACCTCTAATTTCGAGGGTCTAATGATCTGAGTTTCTGCAACGAGTTCTGGAGTGAGCTCCGTAGAAGGTTCCGGTTTCTTTTCTTCTTCCTGTGGGTTGGATTCTGGAGCCCTCTTATATCTCCTTGTTCTTCTCGCGGCTGAGAATCTGTCGAACTGACCATCACCTAAGATTTCTTGGCAGAGGTCTTTCATTTCATCGGTGGTTTTGTCGGTGATGCGATTAATCGATATTGGTTGGAATTTCCTGCAGGGTTCTCTCTCTGACGGTGGGTTGAACATTTTCCGCTGCGCTGGTGGTGTTTCTATATTATCAGAATCTATTTCCACTCTATCGTTTCGCACTAGTCTTTCTGAATTAATTTCCTTCTCGCTGGTGATGGTGATGTCGGGTAACTTGCGTTTTTCTTCCTCGGAAATGGAGACCAGAGTTTGCGGAGCGTCGATCTGCTGTCGTGATCTCTGTCTGCGAAGTCTTCGCATCTCTTCGTTTTCCTCGGTCTTCCTCCACGGCACCCTGTTATCTTTTGTTTGTGGTTGTACATCTGCAACGAGAGATTAAGGAAATTAACCTTGCCGTTACGTATGATAGGAATTATGAGTTCTCTTAGTCTGATAAATAAATCTATAATCTTTCTAGCTCAATTTGTGGGTAAATGTTGGCACTAGATAAAAGTAGTAATATTTTACTGTTTTTGGATAGTTTATGACAGGGTTATAGAATACGACAATAATGTGTGAATATATCGCAACCACCATACATCAAGTATCGGCGGCACATTGTGTATAGTTGTGTCACTTTCCAGGATTAGTTATCCTATGTTCAGTATTCAAGCAGGATCGTAGTGTATCGGTACCCGAATCGATTATCACCACCATGCACATAATGGTAAACTTGACAAAGGGGTTTCCTTTTTTTAGTATCTGTCCTTTCTGAGATCAGCCAGTGTGTGTCCCGTGATGATTCAACTACGGATGAATTGGAATTTATTCGCGGTCATTATGTATTATAGCCTCATATATATTTTTTCTATAAAACAGAATATACTATATTTTTTATTTATATCTTTAGAAAAAAAAAGTTACATTTGAATCTCAGATAATACTAAATTTTCCTTACTTTTCGAACAGAGATACCTATCATAGCGTATAATTCGAAAACATTGTTCTGACATTCGAATGTTGACATAATAATGAAACTAAATAATTTGACGTCAGTTGACGCCACACCATGAGAGACTGAGGTTTATCGGGGGTGTTTAAAAATAACAATAAAAAAATGTTTGAAATGAAAATTAAATAAAAAAACTAAAAAAATTTGATAGCTATAATAAATTCAATATATTTTTATCTTTATTTAAGAGGTGATACAGTAAGGGAACATGTATAGGCACAAGTATAGGAATGGGTTCATGAATTTCAAGGCAACAACCATAAGGGTGGTTCTGCGGATCGGACACACGTTATCAAAACGCTCATCATTGAGCACACTTCATTACGTAATATAAAATAAAGTCCCCTACCGCGTCTGTTCGCGATACTGTTCGCGATAACCTCAAAAACTACTGAACAAATTTTCTTGCGGTTTTCACCACTGGATAAAGTGATTCGTGAGGAACGTTTCGTATATTTTTTCAACACGTTTCACGTTTTAGTATAATTTGTCAAGGATTTATGTTTAATCAGGGCGGAACAACGTCTGCCGGGCCCACTAGTATATAAATTCATTTTTCAAGTACCTATTCACTAGATTAAACATAATTTAAATAAATAAAACCTTAACTGGTATGTACTAGGTACATGTGTAGGTGCGGGTACAGGTACAGGTGTGGGCGTGGGTACAGGTACAGGTGTAGGCGTGGGTACAGGTAAAGGTGTAGGCGTGGGTACAGGTAAAGGTGTAGGCGTGGGTACAGGTACAGGTGTAGGCGTGGGTACAGGTAAAGGTGTAGGCGTGGGTACAGGTACAGGTGTAGGCGTGGGTACAGGTACAGGTGTAGGCGTGGGTACAGGTAAAGGTGTAGGCGTGGGTACAGGAAAAGGTGTAGGCTTGGGTACAGGTACAGGTGTAGGCGTGGGTACAGGTAAAGGTGTAGGCGTGGGTACAGGTACAGGTGTAGGCGTGGGTACAGGTACAGGTGTAGGCGTGGGTACAGGTAAAGGTGTAGGCGTGGGTACAGGTACAGGTGTAGGCGTGGGTACAGGTACAGGTGTCGGCGTGGGTACAGGTACAGGTGTAGGTGGGGTACCTTCAACGGCCTCGAGCGTGCGCACGACGTCGGTGTCGGGCAGTACTGCGGGCCGCCACTCCGCGCGACCCTCCACCAGCGGCTCCAGGGTGCTGCTGCGCTCGCTCTCTGCTCTCGCAAACACACAAACACACACATGAAAACATCTTTCGAAGCCTTTTTAGGTTAGAATAATAAAAAATTCAGGTCATTTTTCCTACAAAACTGTACAATTACAGATAACAAACTGAAATTTAAATGGATAACGAAACTGTCACTATTATAATACAATATATATATATATATATATATGTACAGTACAGTAGTCGGAACATTCAGTTGTCGTAATTAACAAATACATAGTAACGCATATCTTATTACAGAATCTTACGAAGATTCCAATTATCACAGGTGTTTGTTGACAGCACCATCTATTATTTTCTATGTTAATCAATACTGGCAAGGTATTCTTAATGTGGGTTATTCTAAATTATTGAGTAATTTAGGTTACATTAAACTGTTCATAACTTCTAAGAATTCCACATGTTTATTCACATAAGCACTGATAGAAATCGCTAAATAAATCGGTGTCACGCCACACTCGAAAGCAGACCTAAATTAGTGTCACGATAATCAAAATCGGACATATGGAATTATAATAGAATTATTCTAGAATTAAGTAACATTTGGAACCTTTTGTTATTTGTTAAAACCGGAAATACAGTCTATGTGCAGTCGAGATATAATAGTAAAGTTGCTATTTAGAATGAATAACAATGTAATTAAAACGTATTGGCATTGTACTATGTTATTAGTATTACTTTGTAATTACTAGAATAATTGTTGATCTAAAAAGAGTTTTATAGCAAATAAGGAGTTGTAAAGTAGTTTGGTTGTTACAACGGTGAATTATTCTATGATAATTAATGACAATGTAATTATTCAATGTATGTAAAATAGTTATTTATTTATAATTATTAGCATTCACATAAAGTGTTACTATGTACAACATCACAGATTAAGTACTTCGTTAAACTACGAATTCCTTCACTTGCGTTGTCGGTAGGTGAAAGTAGGCGATTCCTTTATAAGTGCTTGTAAGAGCTTGTGCAAGATTCATTATTCATTATTGTTTCTGAGATCGTGAGATCTATCGTTATTGTTGCTAAGTGATAATTATTGTCTCTGAGGGCGTTGTCTCTGAGATTATTGTAAAATCATTATTAAAAAGAACAAGAATCGAAGAAGTCGTCGTTCCATTTCATAGTGTCAGTCGTGTTGTGAAAATACATACAAATGGAGGACAATGTCATCCATGTGCTCCTGTTCTATAGGCTCTACATATATACTCTGACGTATACATATAATACAATTCCACCGTCCCCATTGCATCAGAGGACGACAAGACGCTGTGAGGGTTGGGTTTCCACCCTTACGTGGTTTATATTCCCGTAATTCGTACGAAGCGATTTGATTCCCTCCCGGCGTCTGTCTTCTCGTCGTCTTATAACTTGGGAGTCTTCAAGAGTAGTAGAGTGAACAGGCAGTGGGTAAGCGCGATACATCGTCGGCCTCATCGCCACTTACCATCAGGTGAGATTGTGGCCAAGCGCGTACCTGTATAGATTCTAAACAACATTACCAATTGTAACTATAACAACGGCTATCCTAATGCGATGGCATACAATACAATAGAGTCCACATGGAGCTTTAAATTTGTGTGAATGATTAGCAAAAGTAGAGCTAGAATAAAGATTATTAACAAATAAATTATATTATTTTTACGTAGATACATAAGTGGGAGAGGTATTCCAGTTTTAAAATAACGTTAATTAATCCAAGGTCAGCTGTTATATGTATGCCTGAGAATGTATGTGTACTGTAGGTACTGTACTGTGTACATATATAAGTGTGAAAGAGAAGTTGAGATCAATAAATAAATGTAATAATGTAGTGACACTTTGCCTTATAAATAACCATTTGAATTATACAACATTTCTTTTACTAGAGTGTTTAAAGGTTTTCGTATTTGTGTTGGCTAATATATCGAACACGTGATGCTGCTACCAGTACAAGAGGTGAGCACTTGCACTATCTATGTGCAAAGCTCAGCTTCGGCAGAGCGGACTGTAGTATCATTCATATGTGTACGTTGACATCTATGATTTAGATACAATTTGCATCGGTGTTCATATGACGTATCTTGTTAAGTGTAAGAGTTTATATAATATTGATATGCAGGTGTGTAGTAGAATGAAAGCGGACTATACAAACCGGAGTCGTTTTCCAAGGAGCGCCTGTTGGCCTGCAGCCGCCGCGCCCTCTCCCGGAGTTCCGCGTCGCGCTTCTCCTCCTGGCTGTTCGCTCTCAGCCACGACTCGATCTTCTGACGCCACTCCCTTTACAAATATTACTCACACTTACAAAATAATCGAAGTAAGAGAACACAAATAACAAAATCACCCCTCTTTATGATGATAATTCGTTTCAATTCAAATTATCGAAACAAGGTAGATTTTGTAATAAATCTGACAAATGTGTGTCAAGAAATGTCGGAAACATGAGACAAATAATATTTAATACTATTATTTCCAGATTCTGAAACTAATTTGATATGATCCAATCGCTACTTTAAAATTCTAGAACTTCATTTGAAATGATCCAATCGTTACTACAAAATCCTATAATATAATTTGTAATGTTCTAATTGTTGTTTCAAAGTTTTGCAACTAATTTGTAATGATCTAATTGTTAATTCAAAATTCTACAGCTAATTTGAAATTATTCAATTGTTATCTCAAGATCAACAAAGACATTAAAAATTGAATTCTCAATAAATTAACCGTTTGGTTTTTTTAGAAGTTGTAGGAGCTTAGAGTGACTTGGAGAGCGTAATAATAAAACTCTGAGTGTGTAAAATAGACTGTTTTATATTTAACATCATATATGGTATTTAGTTTTACCTATAGTTACAAGAGATCTTTCAATTGTTTCAATGACTGATTTACAATCAATTTACCCATTTCGGCCAGTCCGGGTAATAATGACAGTCTCGTGTCATAGAGGGGCTATATAAGCGGCAATCATTGTATCATTATTGATGTGAAACATCTATAGGCGCTGGTAAACCTGATTTTGGCTTGGCGCGACGTGGCGACGCAAAACACAAACTTTGCACTATTAACGAAATACTCAAAAACATTTGCAACCCTATCTGTATAAATATAAGATTCAAATTGTTATGTCGGCTACTCGTTCTACTCGTGTTACGCGACACGCGCCGACGACCTAGCGCCCTTTGATAAATGCCGCCAAACACACTGCGCCTGCGCCTAGTTGAATTTTTGTAATTTGTATTTAATAAAAATGAATATTTATGTAATAAAATAAATAAACAGTCATTATAGTGTGAAACAAATTTGTAATGCTTTATCTTTTCTTTATGCCATAGCTGATTCCTGTCGCAATCTGTTCTTTTAGGCATATAACTTATACAAAACAATTTCGATGTTTCACATCTGCCAGGCGTCTCGCGATAGCTCAATTTTTTATTATTAACGGTCGATTTTACGCACTCGGAGTTTTATTATTAGGTACCCTTTCTAAATCGGTCTAGGCATCTATCTATCATCTATCTATCTATCTACAAGAAGTGCTTTCCACTGCGTGCTGAGTGGAATAGATTATGGATTGTTTTGAGCATTGAGGTAAATAATACAAATGGCAAGCTAGAAAAGATAAAGCAAAAGTTTTAAATTTGGTTATAATTTGTAAGTCTTAACAGTAAATTTTAATAATTATTAGCACAAAAGATTTATATTTAAAAAAATGTATAGTTCTATTTATATATTTAATTCTAGTGGAGTACTTAATTAATTTACATATAAATGAAATCAAAATATCCATTGCGGGGACAGTAGGATAGTTGGAGGTATTATTATTGAATTGTGTTATAAAAACGTATAAATGTCGAATAATTTAATTTTCATCTATAAAGTTATGTTGACTATTATGGAAAAAAATATACATGATAATTAATTATAAATTACAATTAGTTTTTTTTTAAACTTGTGTTACCCAATTATATTCATGTGTAGGAGTAGCACGTCGCTCATCCGCTATAGAAACGTTCACTTCTACTAAAACCACTTAGCGCATCAAATAATGTAATGCAGTCGCCATTTTTATTCCTTTGAGTTTTGAAAGTTTCGCTAATGTTCGCAACGCTCGCTTCGACCAACCTCTAGACAATGGGTCACCGTGAGCTTCACGTGGGCGTAAGTCATGACGTCATTAGTGACGTTTCCGCCGCGACAACGATACTGGTCGGCAAGTGGAACGGACAAAAGAGTATTGTAGGCGTTATGAACGCTAAGTGGAACGCACCTCAAATAATTAAGGTAGATAGATTAATAGTATGGACGCATACGTACTTGGGCTTGGCAGGCGGTTCCGTTGCGGGAGCGGGGGC
>MU159549.1:81555-117312 GCA_015888305.1 Antheraea pernyi | reverse complement strand
AGGGGGGAGCGCACGCCGAGGGGGAGGGGGACGGCGGCAGCTCCCTTTCCCTCCCCCTCTCGTCGCGCGCGGATACACGTTCCCGGTCGGGAATGTCGAGCTTGGCTCGCGTTGCACCGCGACGCGACCACGAACGATCTGGAAACACAATTCCATTACCTTTTTGCACCATTATCCCAATTTTTTATATCAAATTTATCTTCCTAATACTATTCCACTTTACAAGAGTTGCTTTACCTGGATGATTTGTTTATTTCAACTAAATATTTATTTTAACGTAACAATGTACAAGAAAGATCGCAAGTGATATACCCAGACTGCCCCAAGCACTCCTCTCGCGGAGATCGTTGGCGGCGGGCGAGGAGTGCCGGAGGAACTCCAGCAACCCTTCCTCGTCGTCTCCCGGGCTCGCCCTACTGCGCCTGCGCAGGCTCCCCGTCGGAGTCACATCTAGAAAAGAATATCCTATTAAAATCTTTCTGAAGATCTTAAAAGTTCATAGCTCTACTATACGTTTAAGATTGCAATGGGTTCCGTCACATGTAAGATTAGAAGGAATGAGAAAGCCGACGTTTTAACAAAGTCAGCATTATCAAAAGGTTCAGAGATAAGTATTCTTCCACATTATTCAGAAATTTTATATAAATTTCAGATAAGGTGTCATAACATGTGGAAAGAATATTTTGATTTGACTTCAAGAGAGAAGGGGATTTGATACCGTACTATACAGTATCAGCCTCCACCTGTACCGTGGTTCGCAAAGGCGAATATCAACGGAACACTACTTACTTCTACTTATAGATTAAGGTTCCATAAAATAATTCCATCGAGGAAATATAAATATCTTATGAAGATTATAAATTCACCACTTTGCAACGAGCGTGGTAAGGTTGACGACACCATTATTTTTTAAAAGAGTGCAAGATAAATCAAATTGAGAGGATGCGTCTCATTAAAGAATACAATATTAATATCGGGGATGTGGGTGTGTATAACAGCATTCTGGCAGAACCGATATCGGACTGTTGCAAAAAGATGTGTAGCATATTTAGATTTAGGTAGTTAGTCGATTTGTCTATTTAGATTTAAGAGTTTTAGATATAAGTTTATGATGTATATATACATAGATATAAGTTACGATGGGACTGATGTTATAATGTTATAATAGATGTTATAATGATAAAAGTCCCTAAAGAAAATAAAGAGAAAAACTTCTCTTCTTTGGAACATAAAGCCTAGCTGTGTAGCATATTTAGGTTTAGGTAGTTAGTCGATTTGTCTATTTCGATTTATGAGTTTTAGATATAAGTTTATCGTGTATATATACATAGATATAAGTTACGATGGTACTGACATGTCAAAAATGATAAAAGTCCTTAAAGAAAATAAAGAGAAAAAAAAATCTTTGGAACATAAAGTTTCAATAGACAATATAAAACTAGGTATAAAGTGGATACATAAACTAATCACAATTGTTTTACATTAAAAATTGAGATCGCGAAAAATTTTGTGAGTATACGAAGAGTATAAATGGAGTACTGAACAAGACCATAAAACAGACAATACTATTGAGACGGAAAAGTGAACTACAAAAGTAATGTTATGCTAAAAGAAATAAAATAAGTTAAGAAGAAGAATCCAAATAAATAGAGTATAAGGTGATCAGAGTAGAAAGGTAAGGGGGAAGAAGAAACAAGAAATCAATAGTGAGAGAGCTCAGAGAGAAAAAATGAAGTACAAAAGAAATATTATGTAGAAGAAGATGTAGAAGTATGAGTTAAAATAAAGAATTCTAATGAAGAGAGTATAGGGTGATCAAAGTTGAAACGGAGCTAAAAAAATTATAATGAGAAAGATAAACAAAAAAATAAAAAAAAATACGAAAGCTGAATAGCTACCAGGTGAAGGCGAAGGTTCTGGATGAAGAGAGTATAGGGTGATCAAAGTTGAAACGGAGCTAAAAAATTAATAATGAGAAAGATAAGAGGCAGAAAAAGAAATAAAAAAAAAACGAAAGTTTAATAGTTACCAGGTGAAGGCGACGGTTCTGAATCCCTTGGACGACGGTGTGCGAGAGACCTTCGTGCCAATCCGTTTCGGATGTCCAGGAGTAAGGACTCCATGAGGGACTCCGTCTCCGATCCACCGGACCCTCCCCCTATACTGCAAGTACTGCCACCTGCAAGCAACATGACCTTACATCTAAACTTATTCTATGTATATATTGATCACTGTTTTAACATTTCCCCAGCAACTATTCGGAAAATCAAAAACACTTTATTTATTTAAAACAATTTAGGCCCTATTTAAGCGACCTGCAAGCAACATGACCTTACATCTAAACTTATTCAATGTATATATTGATCACTACTTTAACATTTCCCCAGCTACTATTCGGATAATCAAAAACACTTTATTCAATTTAGGCCCTATTTAAGCAATTATGAACGTCAAAACTACCACCGGTTCGAACAACAACCCACTCATCGACAAAAATTGGCAAGAAACTCCATCTGGTTTATCATTTTTACATTATATATATTAACAGTACATTTTACAATCATTTTGGGTGGATGCACAGTGAGAGGAGCCAATTTATCCTCTGTATAATAGCCTTTTGACACCAAAACCCAATTTGTCATGTGCTTAAACTCACAGTCCAGGAAACCGGTAATATGCTTTGGAAGTTTGTTGTAAAACCTAAGAGAAAACCTAAAAGACTGTTACTGGTTTTACTAAATCTGAAACATGGGATGACCAGTTAGTGACAGTTTTTACTATTTAGATCATGCCGGTTTTTTACACAATTCAACTTTTTAAAGTTTTTGGGGATATATATTTAATAATCAGGAATATATTATGATTTCTACAACTTAGTTTTTAATGATACGCGAGGAAAAGATGAGACTCATCACTATTACCTATTCTTCTTGCAATTTTTTGGTTAGAAATATTTTCTTTTAAATTTGGTAAATATTCTACCTGGTACACATAGCTGTGTGATTTTTTGAAACTAGAATTTTCAATTTTACATGATCTAGGTGGTGGATCATCTCGTGCGAAAAGTGTCTTCTTTAAAGGATGTATTTGTTTATATATAATTTATACTAACAGATTTAGCCATGCATTGTTGTGGCTCAGTTATTACATGATACATTGAAATTATGATGAAGTATTTGCGTGACGCCATCTATGAGATATTTATAATAGTTTTCTGCCAACAAACTAATTTAAAGCGCCATCTGTTCGAGATCGACGAAACTTACAATTAATAGCAATAATCTATATTAACACTCATTTAATTTGTAATTTAAAAATATGAAGGTTATTAATTGAAATATAGATTATGGTATCTCTTAATCAGGACCAAATTATACATAACTTCCGACGTTTCGTGAAGATCGGTTGAGTAGTTGCGGAGTTCATCGTAGACGAACATCAAGACACTGGATTGTTATATATTTAGATATGATAAAGTAGAAGTATAACTGACTGGTCTTGCCCCTGGCGGGCTGGCGGTCCCGCGCGCGGCGCCGCGCCGCCGCCTGCTCCTCGTGCGCGCGTCGCCGCGCGTTGTCGGCGGCGGCGGCGCGGAACTTGCTGCAGAACGCGACGAATATCTACAGACAACAACGGAAACCTGCTCAAACCTGACCAAAATTCATCTTCTTCTTGCACAATATTCCACGTAAAACGTACCGCTAGTGGAATCACTCTATCGAAAACACTCGTATCTAATTGCCCAACCAAATTAACAGCGTCTCGAAAATGTTCTACGTAGACCTCGTTCACACGGGGTTTCTTAAACTCAAGAAATTTATCACCAGTATTTTTTATATTATTTCATATTTGTTCATTTATTAGCTATAATATTACCCTTTACCGTAAGATTAAATTAAAATTAAGTAAGATCTGTAAATACTCATGTTCGCTTACTTTTATCAGCTGATATCTACACAATCCAACTATTCCTATGTGATATTTTATTCATTTATTTTATTTTTAGCAACGAATCTTCTAGTAAATGATTACTGCCGTTGTCCAGTAGATAGCAATGTCACAAGTTTCTTGCGATCGTTCCAATAAACTAAAAAGATGGTGGCCGTCTTGTTACAACTTCTCATGGAGTTGTAATAGCACCTCCGAACTTATACTCCATGGCATTAGTTCCTATCCACTTCACTCGTGCACAATAACCAAACTATATTACGTAAAACACCACCAACATTACCAAATGTAGAGTCAAATAACACAAGAATATAAATAAAATATAAAATCCACTACATGACAGACTGAGGTTAAGTTAAAAACTCTCATTTGGATTTTTATCTACTCTTATACCAATCTACCCACGTACTTCATGACACTCATCAGCTCTCTGGAATTTTTTTACTTTTCAGTTTTATAACACTGATATTATTTTCAACATTCCTTTGATATTCTTGCTCCAAAAGATTCTATTTACATCTCACACTCATTTTAATATTCCCACCTTTGCCACAACTCATTTTTTTAAAGTTTCTGTATCATGTATCAGATATACATCAAAGTCCATCCTTAATCTAAGATTGGGCGTACCTTAAAGCACTCCTCAAGTTTAAAAGTGACTGGATCTTCACAGAAGAATTCCGCCAGCTGCTTCCTCATGCTTTCAACTTCTTCCATGTCTTTGTTCAGCGCCGAAACTTCTTGTTCTGCGACCTAGTGGAAATCAGAAATATTTATTAACAGCATATATGAACTTAATCGTGAAACATCTATAGTTCCATTCTATACTCGAAGATCGTGATCGAAAAAATTAACTACCATTGTTAGCAAATTAACTCCAACAAAACAAAATTAAAAAGATGAAGTATGAGAGGACTTTGAAGACTTTATTGAATTTGCCTAATAAACGTGCTTATTGTAAACAAAGTCAGACGCGTATTTATAAGCTTACGCTGTTCTTTGATATACTGCAGTATGACATATTTACTAAGTTCTGGACCGTAAACAAAATTTGCCTATATCATGTGTATTGGAGTATATGATGGAAAAAGAAGGCAAATCTGTGTAGCACTAGTTACCTGCAAGAAGTCTCCCATTTGTTCCTTGATGTCTGGTTTAGTTCCAGGCAGCTGGATTTCCTTCTCGAGGCCTCCGATTCTGAGCTCGAGGGTTTTGATTTCGTTGGAGAGCTGCTCCACCGAGGCCTTCGCAGCCTCTTCCAGCACGCGCGTGTCCTCCGCGAACTGCACCAGCTCCTTGCTCTTGCGTTCGGCTTGCTGTCGGTTCAATTAAGGACACCCTCTGTTATCCTATCCGGTTATACTCATAAACAAGGAAATGTATCACATATCAACTTTCATACGCATGATAAAAGAAATGAAGAGCTTGTTTCGAGATTAGCTAATGCATCGTGTGTGTTGTAACACACAAACATTATCGCTAAGGAGATGTTTTTGAAAGCTAGTCCCCTCTAGATTTACTGTGATTTCTTGGACCACATTGTCACTTAAAGAGACCACAGTCAAATGCTAAAAGCTAAGTTAAAAAGATGTGTGCCTCACCAGGGCGACGTAGTGCATGAGCGTGACCCCCGGCTTGTTGGCCCTGATGTCCGGCAGCTTCTGCAGCGAGGACAGCTTCACGCCAGCGGCTCCGCCCGCGTACCCGCCCGCGTTCAGGAAATTGCCCGATATTAACGCGATATAAAGGACTTCCTGGAACGAACAATTCAAATACGTTCAGTTTAAGGCTATATATAGTTCTCATCAACAATGTCCCATGACTCAGAAAAAAACATATAACGCGATATAAAGGACTTCCTGGAACGAACATTTCACGAACAATTCAAATACATTCAGCTTAAGGTATAGATGTCATCAAGAACGTTCCATGACTCAGAAAAAAATCATTCCCAAGGGCAATCATCGCATCAACTGGTATATTGATGATTTGATACAAATACACAAATGTCGTTTTCCATTAGACTTATAGCGTTATATGAATATTTATATATAAATGAGCAGAGAAAAAATGATTTAGTACATCTTCCTCCTCTGTTTATAAAAAAGACTTTCTTTTTTTTCTGTTTATTGACGAGCTTTAATCTTATCAATAAACATTTTTAGAAAAAGTAATTTTTTCTTTAATAATTAAACATGAGAAGCTTGTGGGTTATGGTAGGTTTTCAACCACTACTTTCATTTGTAAAATAGCAAAAGTGCATTAGTACAATTAATAGTCCCAGAAAAATAATGTACTTTATCTTCTGAGGTAAATGAAGGTTTTGTGTAAGCATACATATAAAATAAATAATAAAAACTTTAAATTATTCATGTTTAAATCTTCGCTCTTTAAATTTAACCTCGATTTAAACATTATCATTAGTTTTATTAAAATGATGGATTACCTGCAGAGCTCGAGAAGACATTAAATCATCACCAGCGACCAGGATAGCATTTATTGCACTCTCTAAGTAGCCGGTGGTGGAGGGCCATTCTTCTTTAAGCAGCATACACTCTATACGCAATTTGTAACTGTGGAAACCAAAATAATACAATAAATTTATGTTAACACAAAGATGTCTAAACAATAAATTTCAGCTGAGGTATATTTCGATCTAAAAGATCCTCATCATTTTACGGGAGGTAACACACCAAAAAACTATAGTCTATTTTTTTATGCGTTGAGTAGACCACTCACTTTGGTAGCTGAATAAGTTGCAGAAGGAATTTCTCAGCATTTCCCAACTTAGTGACATCGCCAGAGAATGCTTTCAGCATCTCACACTCATCTATCTCCGGTAGAATCTTGAGTAGACCGCGCAGTTTCTCTGTACCAATGTCGTCGTGTGACCCTTCGCGTATTAACTGGATTATATCATCGTTTGAACTGAAAAGCAAATGGGTATATCCTTTACACATAGTCCATATAGCAAACTTAACGCAAGTAAGTCTAAAAGAAACTAGAGGCAGTTCATAGTGGGAAGAAAACTCCTGCTAAAAGAAATTGGTGTTTTATTAAAGGTCTTCCAAAATTTTTAAAATAATCGTAGCTATTGAATTGTTCACGATATAAAATTTCACATTCCTAATGATTTTAGACGAAGTCGAGCCGAACTCTTACCTTCGGAACTGCTTTAAGAAAATGTTGACATTCAGACTCCTCTTCCCATCTAAGAGTGAGATTTCCGATGATTCCTTCCTTGGTTTCCTCTCGCCTGAAGCGTCACAGATTGGACTTCGACCGAGACGAGGCGAGGAACCCGCAGAACCTGTAGGCTGTATCTGAAATTTCTATATCTTGTACACACCCAAGCATGCTATATAAAACAATAATAATAATTTAACATTGTATCCAAAATCAGTTGGAATGGCTAAATAAATTGAAACGCCAGACTATTTACAAGTTTACAAATCACATAAATTAATTTTAAAAGGCAAGCCTTGATTCGCAATAACGGTTTTAGTGCTCGCATAATTAGGTTACAGCCTAAAGCGGTTTCCCAAAAACTCACGTGCTTTCCCACAATTGTACATTATACGGTCCTATGCTAGTTTATATCAAAAACAAAATATACCTAAGAGTGGCATTAAAGTTACCTGTTGGCAAAATAGATCTTCTATTTCATTCCAATCCAATTCTGATTTAGGTGAGTGTTTGTGACTTGAAGCTACCAGCGACCAAATGTTGTTCTGACCAATTACCTGAAACGGGTCATAATTGAGATTACTTAAAATAATAATACCATATAAGTATGTTTTATATTATTCCTCAAAAAAAAATTGATTGTGCTCAATCTATCTGCAAGAAAGAGGAACATGGTTTGTAAATATTTCTCATCTCGATGTTTAAAGGTAAATATGAAAAAACGAAGAGATCTATACGGTACAATCAGATTGCAACATGTATTTATTATCGTACTGATAATAAACACAGAAGTTTATATTTGTAAGATTGTCTTTCAAATCATCTTATGTTAACTATATATATTTAGTTTTAGCAACTTCACTTAACAATATTGTTACACCATTAACTATCTAAGCCTCATTAACGAATTTACAAAGTTAACCACTGCGCACTTACTTTGTTGTTGGGAATCTTATTCCAGTTGATGGTCTTCATCTTGGTCTTTGGGATTGGTGTTTCCTGTTGGGGCAGCTTGACGGAGGCGACGGGTGCTGGTGGGACGGGAGGTGATGGGGCTGAGAGGGAAGGCGGTACGGGAGGGGGAGGAGGCCCACAGGGAGGCGGTGGTGGGAACATTGGCGCTGGCGGCGGTGGTATACCTTTTAAAAGATAAATATTTATTTTCAACTTAATCCCTAACTTACGCAATCTCCATCATCATGCATCAGATATGTTGATCCAAAAATTTCATGTTTTTTTGCAGAGGCTAACTAAAAGACCAATACTTTCCTCGTTACCAAGCCAATAAAAAGGGATTAATTAATTCTATAAATTAAAACTTGCAACACAATTTACTGCAATTTATTTTAAGCAATCTAAGATAAAAGATAATGAAGCTTACTTTAGTTATTAGTACCTTGATCATCAATGAACTATCATTTATTTTAATAAAAACATTGTACACTTCGCTTTAAAAGATTTTGAGTTTGTACGCACGAATCTCATATAATATATCAATAACTTCTTCACTTTCCAGTTTCCGATACACGATTTTGTTTGATAAAGGAATATACCAGATTTGAGCCATGAGAATTCCTATTGGGTGATGGACAAATATGATTAAATCCTGGAAGTTACTACTACTAAGTTGAGGTAGTTTCAAGCTTACATGGTGGTGGAGGCGGTGCTGCTGGTGGTACAGGCGGCGGTGACAGAGCTCTTTGCAAGCTCTGTTTTCTCGCACCACCAGATATGTCTCTATGCTGACATGTGCACCCAACTTTGGCCTGGAAACACAGTTAATTAACCGTTATTCCAGTTTGTTATGACTTTTCGTAAACCTCAAGAAAACTTTTCACAAAGATCTCTTTTCAGACAATTTTGGTTAAAAAAAAACCTGCAATGTAATGCAATAAAGGTAAGGAATTGGAAAAAAACGAACACAGTTAATTAACCGTTATTCCAGTTTGTAAAGACTTTTCGTAAACCTTAAGAAAACGTTTCACAAAGATTTCTTTTCTGACAGTTTTGGTTTAAAAACATCTGCAATGTAATGCAATAAATGTAAGGAACTGGAAAACATCAAAATTACCTGAACGCTTGGAGCACGGAGTAGTTTGGCAGCGTCTTCCCTCGACTCCAAAAGCGTAGCTCTATGGACGAGAGTCTCTGCTGTGTCCCAGACAATATCACTAACAGCCTCTTTAGGATCTATCCGAAGCAAATGTTGTAGAATGCTTAGGAAGGGTATCTCTTGCGGTGTATCCGAGACCTAAATACATAGTTAGTTATAAATGGGTGCCAATGGAAATTTATAATCCAGTACAAATGGGTAAGACTTGACAAGATAGCAGATCAACAGATGTGAATTAAAAAAATATATATGACTAACTTGTTTTAATATGGCATAGAAGACGTCCAGATGTGAATTCAAATTGATGCCTCCAGGACCTTGGGCTTCGTCGCTCTCTCGTTGTTCTTCGAACACGTCCAATTGGACTCCTAGATCCGGATGACTAGCAGCTTCATGCCTACGAACATACATACATTACATTTAAATTCCAAAACAGTCTAAATGCTAAAAGACATTATTATTTACTGTAAGTTCAATACACTTTAATGACATAGAAATTTGTCCGCAATCTACATAAAATTAAATAAATAAGGAAGTAAGTGTTTACTGTAAATTTTTATACGTATAAAATGATACTTCGATCCGTTTACGTGCTATTATAAATTTGAACCTTAATGAATTCAACATGGCTCTTGAATACCGTATGGAGCTTTTATTCGAAATCGTTTTATAGTTTCGTTTATGAGTAGATATTAGCGAAAACGTATGTTATTCGCTCGATTTAAAGCGGTTATTGTTTTACATTCTGATATATAATCAACTAACTTCACTCACTGATCAGGTAAAATCGTACATTGATAGCTTGTGACTTTTTGGTCTGAATTCGAATAACTCTTGTGCGAAAATATGTTGCAAATCTTAAACTTTCGTAGCGTAAGTTGTGTGAAATTCGGGTAACCTAACATATTATAGCTAAATACATATCTTTTATTTATCAAATCGTAAAACTGTAAATAAACTCAATTTATACAACTCTCAATGATATAGGTACCGGTGGTAATAAATATTCATATAATTATAATAATTAAAATATGTATATTGGGTACGCGCTCAACCAAAAATTTGTTCAATAACATATTCTTAAAGACAAACATACAACAACTATATAAACACACATTATAACACAAGTGTTACGGACAAAAATGTATTCAAATTTAGTTGAAATATCGAATCAGTTTTCATTTGAAAGAGAACGAGTATTTAGTAGTTATATGATTATTCACGAGCGAGTTACAGACGGCCATATTTGGATCGTTCGGTCCGCCGGCACTGCGCCCACGCACTCGACGGTTTTTGTTCATTTCCCTGCTAGTAATACAACGGTGACTCTGGTTTACTTAATTTATGCGACAGTATTTCTTGTATACCTTGTTTTTTGTAACAAAGAAATTCGTTAAAGTTTTTAATATATTTCATTGATTTTCATAAAGTCATAGTTGTCGATGGTTTGACCGGTGGTATATCAATCCAATGTTCCGCAGGTTCGAACTGTACAAAATATACAAACGATTTTTTCGGAATTCGCGTAATTTAATAATAAAAATTGGTAACACTATCGGCTGACGGTGAAGGAAAACCTAAACCTAAGAATTGTTCTTGTAGTAATAACGTATGTGGGGAAAATACAAAGATGTGGATTTCTCGGAGTTTGAAATCGCCAATTTGTCGTGGGCTGTCGCGATGTTTATGCCGATACCTTCTTTCGGGAAGATGCCCGTGGCCATGCAGTGGTTGATTTTAGTTAATATTTAAGCATTTCATTGTGATTAAGAATTTTCGTCAATATATCGTTTAAGTCAACCGTACGAGTCTTATGTCATTGTAGTGGTAAACAAGCAACAAGCTTAAAAAAACGCTTTCAAATACTCTTTCTTTAATTCGCGGAGTTAATTTATATATATTATATCACTCGCCCAAAAAAACAAACGTAACGACACCTTTTAAAATCCAACAAACCTTTTTGGCTACAGTGTATGTGAAACAAATAGATACACATACGAATCCAAAAAAAAGTAATCTACTCAAATAATAAATAAAATAGTTGGCCATACTAGCGTCTAAACTCAGCACTCTTTTGTGTTAATAGACTAGTAGGCGGATTATAATATTACTGTTCTGACATTTAAAATAGTGGTTTAAAATTGTCGATAGATTATATTACTGATGTTAAAAAACTAAGAAGTAAAGCGTATATAAAGAAGCGAGTAAAAATATTCATAATAAGAAAACTGTTCGGAAACAAGGGCCAGCTTTTTTGAAACTTTCGCTAGCTAATACTTAAAGTGTTCATGTATATTTAATTTAACTGGGTTGATTGTTTGTAAAAAACAATACGGCTCCATAATAACAATTCGTACCTACTATTCCTTTTAGATCGGATGTTTCTTTGGTATGCATTGATTGATACATAATCCAAATTTGCATAAAACCAATTATTTCGCGATTTTTACTACCGCTTGTACCTCCCTTCCCTCCCCCTCTCTCCTCCTTTCTCCCCCTCCCCCCAAACACAGGCTGGCAACGCACTTGCGACTCCCCTGGTGTTGCTAGTATCTATGGACGGCGGTGATCACTTAACATCAGGTAACCCACCTGTTCGCTTGCCTCCTATGATATAAAAAAAGTTACTGGTTATATAATTGAATTCGATGACTCTATCGGCTAACAGGTCAATAATACATTATGTTTACGCATAAACTAAACAAGTTCTTAATTATAGAAGAAACAACAGGTTTTGCTTAACAAAAATTTTTACAACCGACGCGATAAGATGCGACGTGCACACTTCGACGAAAACAAAACGTAAATTAATTATTTATGAAGTAATTAACAAATACTATTTATGGGTATAATAATAAAGCCCGGTTCGTGTTTTTGCCGTGGATTAGATTACTAAGGCAATGCTTTGAGGGTCACAAAAAATGCGAAAAAAAACAGTCAGACGGTTGAATAACTGGTTATGATTAAAACCGTTTTCATATCAAACGTCTTCATTCGGTTATTTACCAAGTTGGCTTTTTTGAGTCAGGTATTGTTAAAATTGTTAATTTATAGCATCAAAAAATTAAGAAAAAAAATCCGTTACCGTTTAGCTATGTCAAAATGACGATAGTTGAGTCGTTTACACAAAATGAGTTAAACCCAATCTTAATCGTTATAACATGTTATTTTTTTTTATTTTCCACTTTTTATACAACGAGAACTGAGTTTAAATTTTTCCATTTGTAAGGTTTTAGTTTTTTTTATGACCTTCATATTTTACATGTAAAATATTTGAGGATCATGAAAAATAACTTAAAAAATGAAGAACGGCTAAAATTGATTTAGTTTATTTTGAAATGTTTTGCCATTCATTGAACATGGAGTTTTTAAATTTTTTAGAAATTAATTTTATCTTGATTTGTTTTATTGAATAACTCAGCAAATATTATCTTGGGATGGAGAAATGAATTTTGACCTTATCAAAATACACATCGTTTTGATTTTAAGTAATCTATTTAGAATTATTCTTTATGAATATAAACACGTTAAAAATATAATATTGGTTATCGCTGTATGAGGATACCACTTTTAGGGCTGTAAGGGGTGTCGAATAACATCATAAGACTTGAGGCACCCAGGCCAACCTGCACGTGGTGCACCCTGCTGAGTAACGAACGAGGCAATGCCGAAAGCGGGGTGGTAGGGTTTTACAGCCTGACTGGGTCACAACCACCATGTATATGGCGAAAAAACCCGTAGTAGTAAACACATAGTGATTCGCATCTGTGGGTCGCGTTTCGGGATCAGCCTGTGCATATCCAGCTTTTCGCAGGCCGGCATGACAGCGGCGACCAGCGATGGATAGTATGTCACTCGGAGGTCGCCATTGTTTTTGGACTGTACTGTGCGTACCATCAGGCATGGTGCAGTCAGTCATTCTGCCGTGCTACAATAAAAAATTAAAATTCGTTTTATAAAGTATCCGTCTTTTCAAATTATATTATATTCCTGTCTTTTTATCTTTGAATAAATGCATGAAATTAAAAAACAAAATCCTAAATTCTCGAATACTGTATAAGTATCTTTTTTCACGCTACTTTTTTTCACACCTTTTTTCAAGTCTAAAAAGCACCTGTTATTAAAAAGTAAAATATATAAGACATATTTTACCGCGATCGAATCCGCGCGTTCAATTTGAAAACACATTAAGTTCGCACACATGCTGCCTTTTATTAAGACTACAATAGTTGGATGACAATGACCGGATTCGACCACATTATGGTATTGTATAATATCTCGATATATTATAAAAATAAACTGGTTTTCAATATGTCCTTTCCTATACTGGATTTTATAATATGTATAGCGTAATAAAGCTTTTAACACATTTAATGTGTCGTCGATTTCTACTGCGAAAATTGATCAAATGTACTGCATATCTATACTAATATTATAAAGAGGTAAAGTTTGTGAGTTTGTGACGTTGTAGGGGGTAATCTCAGGAACTACTGGTCCGATTTAAAAAATTCTTTTAGTGTTATATAACTCGTATATAGCTCATTTATCGAGGAAGGTTATAGGCTATATATCACCATATATATATATTACCCATATAAGACCAATGGTGCGGTGCCCCAATGAAGAATGTTTCAAAACCGGGTGTTTTTTCATCTTGAGAGCTTCCGCTGCGTGATAGCGTTAGCCCAAAGTAACTATTCCACGCGAGCGAAGTCGCGGGCAGAGGCTAATTATTAATATAATTATTGAAAGCGACAGATAAGTTTTCTATTATAATATTGTATTGTTTATCTATTTCGTCTCAAGCGATATATTAATCTTATAAAATAACGTAAACAGAATGAAATTACAAATAAACTTAACTCTGTTTTTAAACCCTCGGATGATTTTTTAAGACGCAGATCTCAAAATGGCGGATCATGTTTTAATTCCACATCATAAATTGTGAATTTCATGGTTTATTAAAAAATAGTTCGTATAAATGATAATACAATTTAAAAATAGAGTTTACGTACAAATTATGGCAATACATCATTTGTTATTTTTCAAAGTGTAATAAATCAGTTATTTTTTAAGCTTATACTGCCAACAGTCTGTTGACCTGTGCCTCACGAGATCTATATTCGTTTATATGGAGCTTAAGCTTTTATGGTTTTGGACAGTCCTGTGGTTAAAAGAGAATCTTGTTAAATCCTGGATAATTCCGCAAACAAAAAATGCTTATGACCTCACACAATGTCAAAAATCATTAAAGCAACGATCGCTGAGGGCAAGCAGGTTAATTGAGCAAACGCCTACACAACTAAACAAATTATTGTTCTCACAAAAATCGACAAAAAGTAATTCAATTACAGATCTATAACTTTTTTTAACGTACTTATTCACAGTGTTCGATATATTACGACCGACTGGATAATCGCTGATGTCATCCAAACTTTAGTGATTCACTAGCGCCATCTTCTGTTAGATTTCAACAACAGCCAATAGCCGACGAGAATTCCCATCAACGGTATAAATGTTACGGAGATAGTTGTCGAGTTATGTTCTAGGAAATAATAAATAGCACATTGACTCACCTTAAATTGTTTAATGTAGGCAGGAGTCCAAGGCCTGAAATAAAGTTAATATTGATTTATTAATAGTTAAATTGAAGATATTTTTCTAAACGATGCCGTTTTTTTATTGATATTTAGAAAATCGACTTCTATACCAGATAGTAAATTTAACTATGATCAACTAGAGATGCGAGTTTATTTTGCCAGGCTATAAGTTCAGTTTAGTTTAGTTTCAATTCAGTATTCAGTATAGGCTTAGGTATGTAAACATTAAAACAATACCATCAATTTGGTTGTAGTTCGGTGAAATGAGGCCCTTAAAGCCAACAGCATAGGTCAGATAGAGAAGAAAAACATTAATTTGAAAAGAATCTAGTAATCGAGGAAACCTAGCAAGAAATGTTGTTACCTTTTATTTTTCTATGTTTTTTATCACAGCTACACAAGTCATTGATATATCTAGTTCACGTAATTATCCGCTCTATAATAACCTTTTGATATTAAATCTTCCTAGACATGGCTCTTGTACTTACTCTCCGAGAAATTAGAAATTTGCCCTTATTGTAGAACCTAACACTATTACCTAAAAAAACTAGTCTTACTTAGTCTGAAACACGGGACGGCTAATTTGTAATTATTTTAAAATATTAACATAATACAGGTATTTTAAAACATTTAACCTTTCTAAGTTTTTACGAACATACATTAAATTATCAAGGATGTATTCGGAGGGGAGAGTTGAGCAACGAACTTACAATCATACTTCGCGGCTCGGTATTATACTAGAATAATATTGGAGTCTAGACTTGAGTTTTTGGCAGGATATTGGAATATAATGTAATGAATTTTATATTTTACTCATAAACTTTGGTTATTTAGCTTTATTTGCGATGTTTTATGTAACATAGTTTGGTTATTGTGTACAAGTCAAGTGGATGGAAAATAATACCACAGAGCATGGAGTCTCACTTGCCACAAAAACTTCCTGGAAAGTTCTAATAAAACGGCCACAATCTTATTAGTTCATTGAAATGATTACAAGAAACCTGCAATATTGTTATCTACTCGATAATGGCAGTAACAATCTACGACAAGATTTACAAAAAAAAGGAGTAGACTTACCGATAAATTCATTTCTAACTCTGATCCGGTCGGGGAGCCGCGGAGCTGATATAATAAGGCAGTTGATAAATGCCACGAGCGCTGTCTTGTAGTCAGTCGTCGCAGCATTCTTTAGTTCTTCAACCACGACACTCAGACGGTACCTCTCGCTTTTTAAAGTCTAAAGAGAGATATTAAATGTTATTTCTAATTTTTATTATTACTTTATAACTGGAACGAACATTTTATTTATTTCCAGTCAGATCCTAAAATATTCTCGTATACATCAAGAATAGTAGATATTACCTGAAAATTTGATTTCCTTAATTATAAAAGATAAGTTCTTCCCTCTTACGTTAGAAGATTTTTCCATTGCAGTTTAATTGTAACTTAAAGTGTTGGTATTTCCAAGCCATAAAAATCAATACTTATGTAAGAATCATAGTTTTTGGTACTATTTAATAATTAGGGTAAATGTAAAAATCATTCTCGACCTGAAGACCTAATGGAGTGTATATAAAATATTTGGAAATCATTTCTCTTACCTTGTATCTGTCAAGGGTATCCACAGCCCTGGCGTATCCATCCGAATTGTACACACACAGAGCTGACAGAAGCTCGAAAACCTAAAAGAAGTTAAACTGTTCTGTACATTTAATTTTTAAACTGACAGTAGAGAGGCGAGCATAGAAGGCATTCAGCCAGAATGGTGACTAGTGCAAAGTCACTGAATTTAAACTTAGGCAAATACCAAAGATTATTATTGTAGACTTGATGCTATTATCTAAAAGCTTTTACGATTACAGCATTTGGGCCTTTTGCACCATTTCATGTAACTTCAGACGGACATGTTATACTGTTTGTTATAGTGTTGAAGATAGAAAACACACAGCATGATGATAGGGTTTTTTAAGCTATCTTCCACCTTCAAAGTGAAGATCTGTCACCAAGTATCTGTGTGTTCTGGGAGCTGCATTTCACAGTCAATTGACCTCTAGATTTAGCGTGCTATCATTATAGATCACGCTGTCATTTAACATCAGATGATATAATAGTCAAACGTTAAAATCTATAGATATATTAGTAAGTAAAGTTGTGAGAAGCTGACCTGCTTCTTAACTGGTGCCGCTGGCGATGTGAGCGCCGCAGCGAGTTTGCCAGCATATTCCGCATGCTCCACTATGTAGTCGAGGCCCACTCGACTCTCCATGACTCTGTTGACAAACCGATTCATATTATATATATATACAAACTGAAACGTAGTTAAAATCTTTATTTTGATACAGGTAATCTTGAGATCCTTATAGCAATATTTCTCAATTTTTCTTCCATGTTCTGAACATTTGCAAATGTATAGCTATAAAAAACTTTGTACCACTTTCTAATGCGCATGAAGGTGTGTAAATTATAGTAAAATTCATATGGAGAAGGAAGTGCAGAAATATAAAATATATGTGTCATTTCATTCTTTTAAAAAGACATTATTGATATATAATTTATGACTCTAACATATCATAAAATTATACATATATGTACATTAATACTTAGACTCAATAAAGATAATCACAATAAATTGAAAACTCATTTTCTTTATAGTCCATATGTCGATCATAGAATAATGTGTCGATAATCCTGAACTTTTGCATTGCACAAATAGTTTCAAGAAAATAGTAACATATTTTAATAAATTACGTTCACGACAGTTTTCAAACGATTGTGCAAAATATTCTCAGAGCATTCACTTCATTGCAAAATTTAACATTATATCGTAGATTATACAAAATTCAACGAATTTTAAAGGACAACTCTAATCTGGTATTTTATAGCGCGTTTATTACGATTAATGTTTTGAGCTATTATAAACTACGTGTTTTGTATGGATTAGCTCGGACCAGTCTTATATTTGTGTTATTGTAATTTTGCCATTATTATTTACCCCGTAATAAGCTTTAAGCTATATTTTATAATAACTACTTTGCTTGGGCATTATTGAAATCATAATTATATATTTATTTATGCAAATGTGGATTATGCAATAATTAACAGTCCGATGAATAATATAATAAGAAAGAGTATACTAGACTGGAAACCTACAACGCTTTATCACATCGACACAACTTACACTATAATACTAATGAAAACATGAATTATGCAAGATTAAACATTGATAAACTTTAGACAAAGAAAAAAGTGCCTGCGTACAATGTACACATGTCAGAAGTGAAACTTCTTTGGCTAACTAATTTATAAGTCTTGTTTATATTTATACAAATGTAAAACTTTAGAAAAATAAAAAAAAATAGATGAAAAATCTGCGTTTACAGCAAATGACGTCACTTCCGTTGCATACCTGCGTGACGTTACATCTGTAAAAATTTTACCCTCATGCGCCTAAAGAAGTTTCACTTCAAAAAAATTAAAACAAGAATATATGAATCAATTGAAAACGAAATTATTAATAAAAACTAAAATTGACATATCGAAAAGAAAACAAGATGGCAAATATAATGAAGAATATAGAAATATAATTCACTAAATGTTGTTTAAATAATCATGGATATAAGATATATTTAATTGTCGTTTTGAATTTAAAAGCTTCATTGTCAAATATTTTTTTTATGTCATAGGTGGCAAACGAACAGGTGGGTCACCTGCTGTTAAGTGATCACTACCATCCATGCACACTAACAACCCCAGAGGAGTCGTAAGTGCGTTGCCATCTTTCGGAGGGAAGGATTAGGGGAGGGAAAAGGAGAGGAGAGAGGTTCTCAATAAAAAAGATTGGAAACAATTTCTTTGCAATTGATTTATAAGTCTCTATTCGTCATGGTCCACGATCCTTACGTATCTTAATCTAAAATATCTGTGCTCTCTTTGCTAAATAAACTTTAATGATATTGAAACCTCTCGAAAAGTTCTCATGGTTCGTCTTTGAGATGAGTTAGAAGGCCACATATGGAGTTGAATCATTTATAACATTAAATAAGTACAAATTTTACACCAGATTTATATTTATAACGTAAACAGCCCCAATTTAAGATATGTGTCCATCATTACATAGTATATAAAGTAAATTTTCAAAAAAAAGTATTAACCGACTTCAATATCAGTCAAAAACCCATAAGGCACTAAAAAGCGGAAAATAACTAGTTTATCAAAAATAAAACATATGAATATGTGTGCTACCTAGAGTTGTATTGGAAGTCGGTGCCAACCAAATCGAAAACCATATCTATAGGTACAAAGTTTAAGTCCACTCTCGCGTCTCTGTAATACAAAAATTTTGGTTGGTACCGACTTCCTGTACATCTCTAGGTAGCACACATATTCATATGTTTTATTTTTGATAAACTATTTATTTTCCGCTTTTTAGTGCCTTATGGGGTTTTGATTGATATTGAAGTCGGTTAATACTTTTTTTTGAAAATTTATTTCTTATACTTTAACGTAGTCGATTTGGCTCCTTAGCGTCTGTCGTATACTGTAAATAATGTAAACTAAATTATTTTCAATGTATTCTTAATGGACGTTTAATTGTAGTGAATTATTTAATAAGAAAATAAAACGATTTGTCTTTTGCCTGACCTTAACACGACAATAAAAGTAACTCAATTTTATTAAACGGAGTTTATATAGATAGAGAAACCATAGTTTTAAATATTTGTCGCTTGTGTTTGCATTTGGTTCCATACACCATCGCTAAAGGAGCCGAATCTGCGACAAGACTCTTACATATCTAATGTAACAAGCAAGACGTTACAAGAGCTAAAAAATAAAATTGGAATTTTGTTTAAAATTTGATACATACCGAAGCATGAACATGTGTACATCGGATCAGTATTCCACAGGTTTTAATCAATCAAAAACCACGATTTGTATAATAACGTTTTATGAACGAAAATATACACTTACTAAACGATAACAGGTGTCGTTGCCATGACAACATTGAATAAATATAATTAAAATTAACATAACGCGCATAGTCAATGTGTTTTTATATCCGTAATATACATGGAGTCTTACAGTAACGTTTATGGGAACAATGAAGACTTTAAATGTGAGTTCAAGCGCACGTCAAGCTAGTTTTAATGTATAAAGGTCAATATGTGAACGATGGTGATGTTTGGAAATGACGTGAATCTCTATGCATTATGTACCAAAAACGGATGGTACTATCTGTTTGTAAAAATATGTATCATAAAAAGATAAATCAGATTGAGTTTCTTGACGGTTTTTTCGATGATTAGGTTGTTTTCCCGAACCAGTGATCTGTCACCGGTGACGTTCATAAGCACCATCTCAGGCCCTCAATTAAATAAAGTTTTTTTTTTCAGAATTAAGTGTAAAATGTATCCCCATTAAGAAGTATAATACCCTTTATAAGGTTCAGCTACTGAGGATGACCCTTGTAACCTCGTAAATAGCGATCCTTATCTCTTTAACCCGTGGCTATTGATCTCGAATATTTCTTAACACCAGTAATGTCATATATTGTTTATACAAACGACAAACAGTTCGGACGACTGAGATTAATGGTCTATTGATTTTATCTGTAACTTGACAAATCGTTTCGTATTTTAGACACGTATAGTAATACGTACTTAAATTGCCCATATAGACTGTGGTATGCCTTCCGTATTGAAGGATAGAATTGAACGATCGTTAGTTCGACGGAAAATTTGAAAAAGAAAATTTTTTGATGTCTTTTTTATTTACACTAGGAATCGCACAGTTTTTTTAATACTTTATAGGTTTTGGTTTTTGTCCATAATCTCATCTGATGTTAAATAATGACATCGTTATTTATTAGTCACATGGACTAAGACGGTAAACACGTTAAACCTAGAGAGGACAGGCTCTCAAGGATAGATGCTAGAACACACTAACAGGCGCTTCGTAGCAGATTTTCATGCATATGAATGAAACTAAATTTATACAAATAATCCCACAATCACAATTAATTATTGAAGAATCTTGCTGCCATAATGGACTAAACTGTTAAGAGTAGTAGGTCGTTCAGGATTGCAACAGTAAGCGACAAAGGCCACTAGAACCATTCAAGGGGCTGCTCAATTAGATGAGGAAATTGACATTATGCTCTCACAAGGGAAGTGATGATTAGAATCGAATCAGTAATTCCAGAGAGATCACATATAGGTATGTGATTATAGCTATACAATTTTTTTATCATATTATGATATGAATTATTCATAGCAAATATTCTGGTCCAACAGACAAATGTATACACGTAAGGTGTGAAGTCAAAATACGTTAAAACTCGTTTCGAATTTGATTTGTAGCCGCAATACAGAGGATTACAAAAAATATTGTGAGAATTGAGACCATTTGTTATTTTATTAAGTATGACTAAATGTTTTAACAGCTATTATTTAAAAAGAAAAATACGATTCGATTATATTTACGAGCAAAAACCAGAACATTATTTAAAACACAGTTAAAATCAGTTACAGTAACTCGATTTGGAACATCGTGATCAGTCACTATGTATCCAACTTTAGAGGCTTTTATACGAGCTACCGCATTGACCTGATGCAATCTGCCATTGTCATTAGTGTCATAAGCAGCTGGATATATATCGGCTGATCCTGAAACACCACAAAATAAAATACCAGTCACTGTGACGGATTCAAACAGGTACCAATACTCTACCACCCCGTATGAGTATGGATACACGGCTAATCTTGGAATGCTACATTCTTTAAAATGTTATTATTGCGATTAGTATACCTAATTTATTTTGAACGCAGGAAATGTATCTCTCATTCCCCTGCACGTGCTCCCCAAGTAGTGCTAAAGAGTAACAAATTTTGGCCACCACACTGTTCTCTATAAATTGAACCTCGCAGCGATAAATAAAGTCATTTTATAATAGTTAATAAATAAATACAGTTGAAACATTGTGGCAATCTTCAAGTTGGAATAAGGATGGATGATGGATTGATGGATTTGTGATGAAATTATTATTACTTTTTTGTTTATATAAAACGTCCTTTAACTACGTACTGTTTGTATGTTAATTAGCTTCAGTTTTGTTTTTCATTACTACTGTATTTAAATATATGCTTAATTAAAATAAATCCAATGTCAATAATAAAGTGCTTACAACGTTTGTTTAAATTACAGGCTGCTTATGACTTCACGTTGAATAAGTGGGTATAAGTTGTATGTAAGATGTATAAGCGACTGTTATAGTACAATTACAATAAAGTAAAATGAGTAAAATCAATCAGGCTAGTACATTCATGATTAGCCAGTAAGTAGTTTTTGGTTTGAAATTATATGCTGTTTGAAAATATTTGCTAATCCGATAATAGTTTATGAACTCATGAATTAGTATTACGTATGATACGAAATTTAATAATTACAAATAACTAAGGTAAAATAATATATAATGAAGTATAAAGCAAAATAAATTCAGTGACATTTTTTAAATTTTATGCTCTGTTGAACAAATTTCAGTCCAAAATATAAGTTAGAGAAGTTGTAAGATAGCAAATAATATTCGGTGATTTCTTATAGGCTTTTGAGAGAATCAACCCTGTTGATGATTACACGAATATCTCTTAAGTGACTGCAATATAGTGCTTGTGAGACTGTTTTGCTTTCCTTGCTAATACTTTATCGACAAAAAGGAGTATAAATAGAAAAGATCTCTTCGTATTATATATCAAATATTAGTGTCCCACAAGGCACAGTTTTGGGTACATACTTGCTTCTAGTTTATTCAAAATGGTATCTACTTACATTTGAAGGTTCATTGCTAAAATAGAAACATTTCCTCAAACTGACATAGAATTCGTGAAATTTAAATAGGTTTATCTAGGCGCTGGTCGACCTTACAACTTGCTATTAGCATGACGATAAATGTTAATAATGTTTGGCCTAAACGAAGAGAACATATATTTGTAATATTTTCGCTACCTTGTATAATATTACAATGAAATAAAGATTAATTTAATGTTGGGCTTATTTCAACAAATTTATCTCAAATTTCGTTCAATGGCATCAGGACTTTTTAAATGAGGTCGATTACTCGACTCGAATGTAAGTAAAAGTTTAAAATTAAGGTTAACTTTTAAAAAAGACAAAATTGAGTATGTGATAACATTAATAAGTTTATTTAGTTAATTTTAGATTACTTTCGTTCGTATCTTGTAACTTGTAGCAGACATCTGTTCAAGCGAGGCTTACCGGCTGCCGGCCCACGCTCCGCATCGCTAGGTACGTTTGTCAAGCCAATATCCGTTCGCAAGGTTGCATTGTTCATTGGATTACTAAAGGAGCCGAATCTGCGACAAGATTCTTACATATCTAATGTAACAAGCAAGACGTTACAAGAGCTAAAAAATAAAATTGGAATTTTGTTTAAAATTTGATACATACCGAAGCATGAACATGTGTACATCGGATCAGTATTCCACAGGTTTTAATCACTCAAAAACCACGATTTGTATAATAACGTTTTATGAACGAAAATATACACTTACAAGACGATAACAGGTGTCGTTGCCATGACAACATTGAATAAATATAATTAAAATTAACATAACGCGCATAGTCAATGTGTTTTTATATCCGTAATATACATGGAGTCTTACAGTAACGTTTATGGGAACAATGAAGACTTTAAATGTGAGTTCAAGCACACGTCAAGCTAGTTTTAATGAATAAAGGTCAATATGTGAACGATGGTGATGTTTGGAAATGACGTGAATCTCTATGCATTATGTACCAAAAACGGATGGTACTATCTGTTTGTAAAAATATGTATCATAAAAAGATAAATCAGATTGAGTTTCTTGACGGTTTTTTCGATGATTAGGTTGTTTTCCCGAACCAGTGATCTGTCACCGGTGACGTTCATAAGCACCATCTCAGGCCCTCAATTAAATAAAGTTTTTTTTTTCAGAATTAAGTGTAAAATGTATCCCCATTAAGAAGTATAATACCCTTTATAAGGTTCAGCTACTGAGGATGACCCTTGTAACCTCGTAAATAGCGATCCTTATCTCTTTAACCCGTGGCTATTGATCTCGAATATTTCTTAACACCAGTAATGTCATATATTGTTTATACAAACGACAAACACTTCGGACGACTGAGATTAATGGTCTATTGATTTTATCTGTAACTTGACAAATCGTTTCGTATTTTAGACACGTATAGTAATACGTACTTAAATTGCCCATATAGACTGTGGTATGCCTTCCGTATTGAAGGATAGAATTGAACGATCGTTAGTTCGACGGAAAATTTGAAAAAGAAAATTTTTTGATGTCTTTTTTATTTACACTAGGAATCGCACAGTTTTTTTAATACTTTATAGGTTTTGGTTTTTGTCCATAATCTCATCTGATGTTAAATAATGACATCGTTATTTATTAGTCACATGGACTAAGACGGTAAACACGTTAAACCTAGAGAGGACAGGCTCTCAAGGATAGATGCTAGAACACACTAACAGGCGCTTCGTAGCAGATTTTCATGCATATGAATGAAACTAAATTTATACAAATAATCCCACAATCACAATTAATTATTGAAGAATCTTGCTGCCATAATGGACTAAACTGTTAAGAGTAGTAGGTCGTTCAGGATTGCAACAGTAAGCGACAAAGGCCACTAGAACCATTCAAGGGGCTGCTCAATTAGATGAGGAAATTGACATTATGCTCTCACAAGGGAAGTGATGATTAGAATCGAATCAGTAATTCCAGAGAGATCACATATAGGTATGTGATTATAGCTATACAATTTTTTTATCATATTATGATATGAATTATTCATAGCAAATATTCTGGTCCAACAGACAAATGTATACACGTAAGGTGTGAAGTCAAAATACGTTAAAACTCGTTTCGAATTTGATTTGTAGCCGCAATACAGAGGATTACAAAAAATATTGTGAGAATTGAGACCATTTGTTATTTTATTAAGTATGACTAAATGTTTTAACAGCTATTATTTAAAAAGAAAAATACGATTCGATTATATTTACGAGCAAAAACCAGAACATTATTTAAAACACAGTTAAAATCAGTTACAGTAACTCGATTTGGAACATCGTGATCAGTCACTATGTATCCAACTTTAGAGGCTTTTATACGAGCTACCGCATTGACCTGATGCAATCTGCCATTGTCATTAGTGTCATAAGCAGCTGGATATATATCGGCTGATCCTGAAACACCACAAAATAAAATACCAGTCACTGTGACGGATTCAAACAGGTACCAATACTCTACCACCCCGTATGAGTATGGATACACGGCTAATCTTGGAATGCTACATTCTTTAAAATGTTATTATTGCGATTAGTATACCTAATTTATTTTGAACGCAGGAAATGTATCTCTCATTCCCCTGCACGTGCTCCCCAAGTAGTGCTAAAGAGTAACAAATTTTGGCCACCACACTGTTCTCTATAAATTGAACCTCGCAGCGATAAATAAAGTCATTTTATAATAGTTAATAAATAAATACAGTTGAAACATTGTGGCAATCTTCAAGTTGGAATAAGGATGGATGATGGATTGATGGATTTGTGATGAAATTATTATTACTTTTTTGTTTATATAAAACGTCCTTTAACTACGTACTGTTTGTATGTTAATTAGCTTCAGTTTTGTTTTTCATTACTACTGTATTTAAATATATGCTTAATTAAAATAAATCCAATGTCAATAATAAAGTGCTTACAACGTTTGTTTAAATTACAGGCTGCTTATGACTTCACGTTGAATAAGTGGGTATAAGTTGTATGTAAGATGTATAAGCGACTGTTATAGTACAATTACAATAAAGTAAAATGAGTAAAATCAATCAGGCTAGTACATTCATGATTAGCCAGTAAGTAGTTTTTGGTTTGAAATTATATGCTGTTTGAAAATATTTGCTAATCCGATAATAGTTTATGAACTCATGAATTAGTATTACGTATGATACGAAATTTAATAATTACAAATAACTAAGGTAAAATAATATATAATGAAGTATAAAGCAAAATAAATTCAGTGACATTTTTTAAATTTTATGCTCTGTTGAACAAATTTCAGTCCAAAATATAAGTTAGAGAAGTTGTAAGATAGCAAATAATATTCGGTGATTTCTTATAGGCTTTTGAGAGAATCAACCCTGTTGATGATTACACGAATATCTCTTAAGTGACTGCAATATAGTGCTTGTGAGACTGTTTTGCTTTCCTTGCTAATACTTTATCGACAAAAAGGAGTATAAATAGAAAAGATCTCTTCGTATTATATATCAAATATTAGTGTCCCACAAGGCACAGTTTTGGGTACATACTTGCTTCTAGTTTATTCAAAATGGTATCTACTTACATTTGAAGGTTCATTGCTAAAATAGAAACATTTCCTCAAACTGACATAGAATTCGTGAAATTTAAATAGGTTTATCTAGGCGCTGGTCGACCTTACAACTTGCTATTAGCATGACGATAAATGTTAATAATGTTTGGCCTAAACGAAGAGAACATATATTTGTAATATTTTCGCTACCTTGTATAATATTACAATGAAATAAAGATTAATTTAATGTTGGGCTTATTTCAACAAATTTATCTCAAATTTCGTTCAATGGCATCAGGACTTTTTAAATGAGGTCGATTACTCGACTCGAATGTAAGTAAAAGTTTAAAATTAAGGTTAACTTTTAAAAAAGACAAAATTGAGTATGTGATAACATTAATAAGTTTATTTAGTTAATTTTAGATTACTTTCGTTCGTATCTTGTAACTTGTAGCAGACATCTGTTCAAGCGAGGCTTACCGGCTGCCGGCCCACGCTCCGCATCGCTAGGTACGTTTGTCAAGCCAATATCCGTTCGCAAGGTTGCATTGTTCATTGGATTACTTGTAAATATTTTAGATACAAGACTTCTTGAATTCCATACGAACGAAGTATAAGAGATACAATACTGTTCTTTGTGTCAAAATGTTTATTATTGGAGTGTTAGTTGTACGACTAACATTTTGGTAGTTTTAGATAAATTATATTCACAGTATTGTATCTCTTAGAATATAATTTATCTAAAACTACCAAAATGTTAGTCGTACAACTAACACTCCAATAATAAACATTTTGACACAAAGAACTCCAACGGATATTTTTTTTATCCATTTACACAAACGATGTTTAAATTTTTTTATTGAAATTGTACAAAGGATAAAAATATTGACATCACTTTAAGGAACATGGGGATTCAAACTTTGGTTTATACTGCAATATTTCCATTTTTTTTTAAATGAGAATATGCCAAAAGTTAATTACAACTTTTATATTGGCGTTACACTAAATAGTTTCTGTACTATTTACATTAACAGAACAAGCCGGAACACATCCAATGATAATATTATTAAGGCGCTTCATCTTCATATTAAAGAGGAAAAAGTTTATTAGAAGAGATAAGTGTATACTGAACTATACTGAATGAATACTGAAAGAATTGTTTTAAAACTTCTTGTTTATTGTAGCTCAGCAAAGCCACTGAACTGTGGCCGATGGTAAGCACAGTGCAATCCAAAAACAACGGTGACCACCGACAAGTCAACTATCCACTGCCACTCGCCATTGTCATGCCGATTTGCATGAATGTCTTTTCACATTACACTTGAAGGACCCCATGTGATAGGAAGGAGGGAACACACTAGCCCGTGGATTTTTTTACAGCTTCACGGGCAAAGATAAGACGTTGCGAACTTTTTGGATTGTGCTCAAATAAAATTTATCATAAAACAGACGGAACAGACGGAAAAACACGCTCAGTGACGCAATGTCAAACCTACGCAACTGAAGCACCTCTATAAACTCGGATAATGTCTCTACTATTAACAATGCGGACAACCCGTCCCTACAACCTATCCAGGGTATCCAAAAGATTCTTTACGGTACGGTCCTATAAGTCCGAACAGAATTTAACGCAAGGCCTAACTTGTGCCTTACTAAGCAGATATAGTTGATCAGGTGTGAAAGACCATCACAACCTGTTCAGTATACCGCTATTTCCATTGTGTTGTGGAGACAGGCATTAGCCTGGGATCGAGGTCGCTGTGAATAACTATACCAAAAATATTGAGACTATGTTAATTTATAAAGCTATTGTCTAAATCAGACAAAATATAATAATTAGAAGTTGCGAATGGTTACAAGTAACATAACAAATAAGCAGTAACGAGGCTAATGAATCAAGTCAGAAGCAAGCTTATTAAGTAACAATGCGGTCCCTTGCGGCTCGCCCTTGCCCAAATTATTAAAAATAAAACAATAAATAACGCAACAGAGTACTCAATACTTTAATAAAAATGTGGCACCTAAATACATTAAATATTATAGTGTCCATATCTCACGATATTCGTAAATATATGAAAAGTGCTTAAGGGCAACCGGCTTGAACTCGTTGACCTGACGAAATCCAGTGGACCTCGCCTGAAGGTCACTGTCCAACCACGTGCCGCGTTCAATTATTTTATGAACTGTTTTAATATTACACATATTGTTGGGGCAGATCGTATTCTTATTATTTTTTCTTTCTTCGTTATTCTTTCAAGCAAAAACTACTGGAATGATTTGTATAGCAGCTATACTATAGCTCATATATCAAAATACCACAGAGTCTATAAAGATATATACACATGGACAAAATATAACGATAATTATTAAGTCTCTTGAAAAAATTCTACCACCTGAGATTAGACGAAGCTAGTGTATCATCTAGATATATATAGCTGACCGGGAATAGCTGACAGACTGACTGATATACTAATGCACAGCTGGAGCGAGTTAAAATTTCTATGAGCCCCTTTTCATTTTAGGTGTAAGCACCATGGGAAAATTATTGGAAATTCAATCCTTACGGCTGTGAAAATAGAAACGAAAATTTGTAAAAATCCATCTTTTTCTTCAGTCAGTGCTATTCTTGCTCATATAAAGATATAAAATAAAAAGTTCATACAATATTTACTGCATAGAAGCCGTGAGAAATTGCTAGTCATTTAATAGAATACATAAATAGAGGACTTGCGAACAGCTACTATTATGTACGTAATAAAGATAGTGACTATGAGGCTGCAGTAGGTGAACAGATAATGCAAAATGAAACATTAAAATCCGAAACAAATACGTATAATAAGACAATATTTAGTTAGTTGCGCCTCAACGAGCCGCTTCCTCAGTGCAACGACCTATACATTAATGTTATCCGATACGTCTGTCTGTCTGTCTGTCTTATTGTTCGCGTGTGGGTAGTCGTTCGTCGTATAACAACCGTCCTTATTGATCGAGGATTATATTGATGATTCTCTCAGAATTATATTTAAAAAAATGGTTACATCCTAATATGAAGGATATTAATGAACTGGGTATTGAACCGGGCGATGGTAGCTTCAATTTCAGAACAACGTATAAGCGGAATTAATTTTAGTGACAAAGGATCATCCATAAATTATGTGACATCAATTTTATTACTCTGGAACTCCCAACTTTGTAACAGATAATCTCATTTATGTGAACCCTTATCTTTTGGAACTACATCACATATTTTCAAATTTAATATTTAGAATTCACAAATTAAAACAGAAATTTATATATTTTATTTATAATCTTCTATTCATATTTATCAGTAAATCAATCATTTTAAATTTTCATTACTGTTCAAGTTTAGTGTTTTATGCTGTAAATTTATACATAATATAACGTCACGAGAGTTACGATTCGTCCGTCATGTTTTGCCGAAACGTGTGACGTACTTTATGGATATGCCCTATTTATTAATTAAGAATCTCGAGATTATACTAAATTGACAACAATATTAATATAAAACAGGATGTGTCGGAAAGACACAATAGAAGTGAAATTTTTGTATTTCTATTTCTTTTGTAAAGAGGGAAAAAATTTATTCATCAATCACTTTTAAATACTTAAAGTCAAGTGAGGCACTGCTCACACTCTACCCGACACAGTGTTTACACCCACTACAGCATCCTCACACAAAAAGTTTGTCGATCAGAATTTCAGAGCATCTCCATAAAAAGTTCACTTCAAAAGTCATTGTGGTCGAGCCATTTAACACAAATGTACCGGCATGGATTTTTTGTCTGTTCAAGTGCATTATGCTGCCTATAGATATCTTCGTCAGTTTAAACCCTGATACAGCTTTTATGAACTTTTAATCCATCTTGGAACTACATCACATATTTTCAAATTTAATATTTAGAATTCACAAATTAAAACAGAAATTTATATATTTTATTTATAATCTTCTATTCATATTTATCAGTAAATCAATAATTTTAAATTTTCGTTACTGTTCAAGTTTAGTGTTTTATGCTGTAAATTTATACATAATATAACGTCACGAGTGTTACGATTCGTTCGTCATGTTTTGCCGAAACGTGTGACGTACTTTATGGATATGCCCTATTTATTAATTAAGAATCTCGAGATTATACTAAATTGACAACAATATTAATATAAAACAGGATGTGTCGGAAAGACACAATAGAAGTGAAATTTTTGTATTTCTATTTCTTTTGTAAAGAGGGAAAAAATTTATTCATCAATCGCTTTTAAATACTTAAAGTCAAGTGAGGCACTGCTCACACTCTAACCGACACAGTGTTTCACCCACTACAGCATCCTCACACAGTTTGCCGATCAGAATTTCAAAGCATCTCCATAAAAAGTTCACTTCAAAAGTCATTGTGGTCGAGCCATTTGACACAAATGTACCGGCATGGATTTTTTGTCTGTTCAAGTGCATTATGCTGCCTATAGATATCTTCGTCAGTTTAAACCCTGATACAGCTTTTATGAACTTTTAATCCATCGGTCAGATTGGCCAATAGAATGAACAAGGAGATTAATGAGTACTGTATTTCACTACAAACGTATAGCATAATCGTAATGTATCCACTACTTAAAGTCAAGTGAGGCACTGCTCACACTCTACCCGACACAGTGTTTACACCCACTACAGCATCCTCACACAAAAAGTTTGTCGATCAGAATTTCAGAGCATCTCCATAAAAAGTTCACTTCAAAAGTCATTGTGGTCGAGCCATTTAACACAAATGTACCGGCATGGATTTTTTGTCTGTTCAAGTGCATTATGCTGCCTATAGATATCTTCGTCAGTTTAAACCCTGATACAGCTTTTATGAACTTTTAATCCATCCGTCAGATTGGCCAATAGAATGAATAAGGAAATTAATGAGAGCTGTATTTCACTACAAATGTATAGCATAATCGTAACGTATCCATGTTTTTACACAATCTATGTATATATAAAAATTGATATCGATATAAAGTATATCTGATATTTATAATCTTCAAAGCCATAGTTGAACACCATGAGTACTCGTTATACTTACGCGTTTTTTATGGAGAAGATTGCCTGCTGTCTAATTTACTGCAACTCGTCAATAGGTGACGCTGGGCTATATTTAACTGTTATATTGTAATTTAAGGCAGACTAACTCGCAGGTCTTTGTTAGCACCATATAAACAAGAAGGCTTGAACAAGCGTGGAAATAATCCTGATGAATCTATAAATTGATGTTAAGGTTTTCTTTAAATTTATCAGCCATCTTCAAGTAGGAAATGTGTAGCCAAGAACCTTGGTTACGTTACCGTTTCTAAAAATAATCATATATATTTTTATCATATTATCACCTGACCCATGTTCAGATATTGACTAATTTCTATAAATAATTAATTGCAATAACCGGCGTTTTCACTAGACTGACTATTTTTATTTGTTTTGAGATTTTTTTTAATTTATTCCTCAAAGAGTACAATAATAACAAATTTAGCCAAAACGTTGCATGTATATTTATCTCTGATTAAAAGCAAAGATACAATAGATAAGAAGAGATTAGTTGGAATCTATAATTAATAATCAATTTATCTATAATTAGATGTAATTATTAATAATTCTGCCAGTTCTTTGAGATTGCCTAAAAACCTCAAGAACTTCGCTATAGTGCGCGGCTTGCGCGTGAAGCTGATGTCATAATGTACAATCATTGAGAATTACTCACTCTTACATAGTTTTGGTACAGAATAAATGAGATATATGACGATTTCTGTGTACTGTTATTGTAAAATACATTATTGACTTATTTTTACTTAATTCTTATACTTATTTCGTGTAAGTTACTTGAATACCTAGAATAAAAAAATGCTATATTTAAATTTAGCTTTATACTAAATCTCATCAAGTTGCGTTGCGTGCCTCTCGATAAAAATTTGAAGTCAAGCAACAGATTATTATTCGGTAGTAGATCGACGCGTCTAGTGACATACTGATGTCATTATATCTTTTTAAATATATAAATCCAGTGTAATGATATTTGTCCGCGATGCACTCTGTAACTACTCAACCGATCTTCATGAAAGTTCGCATTTGTGTATTATTTGTTCCAACTTGAGATATAGGATATGTTTCGATCAATGGCCTCAATATTTTCTAATTACAAACTAAATTATTGTCATTATTGTTAATGTTGATTATTGTTATTAAGTGTAGTTGCATCAGTCTCGGATAGATGACGCTTTAGATTAGTTTGTTGATAGAAAACTTTAGGACCGACTGTTATAGATATCTCATAGATGGCGCCACGTTTTAATTTTGATAACAATTTATCATAATTTTAATTCAACCTGTCATAACTAACGCGTGGCCCGGTCAGCTAATATTTCAATATAATATAACAAGTATGGAAAAATATTAAAAGTTTCTCAACGACGTTAGGTACTTTCTTTCAGAGTAATATGTAATGTTAAACAATAAGTAAATATATAAAAAACGATAAATATTCAACACTATTATTGCTAAACGCATTGTTTGTATTGTCGCACTAAGTTTGGTTATTGCGAAACATCGCGCGAGACGTGCGCTCGCGCTGGTGAAAGTGACCCGCGTTGACCTCTCAGTTTGACACTGAAGCGATTTTAATGTCTCACGTGCGTAAATTATACCGTGACGATTATTATCTATAATTCACGACATCGTGTGTCAGAGTGTCAGTAGATATATATATAAATAAAAAATAATGTCGGTATATACTTCACACATTGATACAGCCGAAAATTATTAGACTGTTCGTCAAGCGTTTTTTTGTCCATAAAAGTTGGTTTTTATGATACCCATTGTAGCGTAATTTGCCACTAGGTTTATGCATCACTTCTCTACTTTTTAACAATTACTCAAGAAAATCGGTAAGAACATGGTCATGAATAATTACTTCGGCTAATTCATTTTGCTATCAATAAAATGTAGTAACAAACGCGGGCAGATACACGAGCAAAGCTAGTATGTATAATGAAGTCAGATTTGAACGAAACTTTCCAACTCCATAATTTCGTAGAATAAGAAATTATAGCAGTAGAAATATCTAATTTGTAATGATGGTTTATATAATTACTATCTGATGTCCAATAACTTCGTAGCGCATTAAAAATAGTAAATGATTAATCGAAACCAAAAGTAATTCAGCTTAATAATGCTGCATCCATCTTATACCGATACCTTCAACAGCTTTGACGCTATTGAGCATCAGGTAAACTGTCTTAATTCTTACATATTCTTATCTTTCGGTGGTAAACTATACTTTTAGTTTCACTTACTCTCAGTTATGAAATATCCTATTGCAAAATTCCTTTTTTTTTAATTTTCTATATTGTAATATTCGTCCAGAATCTCATTTGCCAATACATCGCAATTCGGTTAGTAATACGTGAGGTATAAAAATAGGTGTAATTCTTCAAGGATATTGCTATATTTCTTTTATTGTAATAAGATATAATGACTGCACCGTATCTCATGGTAAAAACACAATAACGGTGACCTCCGAGAGATTTACAATACATTACCTGTCAGCTATTTCAAACACTGATTGATTCCGAAACGCGACCGACGAAAAAGACCATATATATAATGACAGTAATCCATCTGCGTACAAAAACTTTACCTTGTCTTAATAATCTAAGAATAATTACTGTTAGAAAATATTATATAAATACATCAAAATCAATACTTTATTAAATTTATACCCGGTGAAAGCGCTCAGGAACGTTTGATCACTCATGATCTATTCTTGATACATATTTTTACAAACATAGATAGTTACATTCGTTATACATACATATGATACATTCATCGCGGTTTACTTTACCGCAAAAAGCTTAAAGATTCGAAGTCACGTCCGTTAATGCGATGTACTAACTCGCTACCACGATAAGCCACAAAAGATAATTCATTGTAAAACTATTTTAAAACAAAGGTTTAAGTAAATTTCCATATCAGGTTGCACATAAAAGGTTCAAAGTATTTAAAGCATTAACCACTTCCTTGCGGTTAAAATATGGAACTATGAATCATTTAAGGTTTGGCTCGGAATCGCTAAGCATGATTACTGCGGCACTGCATCACCATTAGCGAACTATTAAGAATAGTATTGAAGTTTTGGCCGGATTTCAGTATTTTATATGTTGCTTTTTTTTAGATAAACTTGCTTTATTTTACTCTATACTCTAGGAATAATCGTAAAAGTATAAAAAGGGGAATACTAGCGGTAAGCCTTATGATGTGAAGAGCATAACTTGTGCTATATGTAAAGCCTATAAAGACATAGACTAAAGACATACAATTGAAATATTTTTATTTTCTCGTGTTTATTTCGAAAACGTTGCAACTAATTTTGCCGAGATATTCACTGACGGATACAGGATTTATCTATTATCAAGGCCACACATTATTAAGGTTTTCCATAAAAGTTAAGCATTAACGATTTAACTGAGGTAACGCAAATTCAATAAAATAGTTATAGAATTTATTTAATACTGATAATATTAGAATTAAAAATATATATTAATAATTTAAATGAAACATGTAGTTTCCTTGTACTAACAAATCTTTCCACGAGAGATGTCACAGCGACCAGTTACTATAGTATAGAAATACTAATGTTATTTATGCACTACAAAACCGAAGTTTTGGCAATAACATTACTAGATATACACCGTAAAGTTAATGTAGGTATGCATTTGGCAATACTATAATAATAAGTTGTATAGAGTACCGTAATTGCACTGCACTTGTTTAAAGCTAGAAACTAATACCACTATTCGTCACAAATGGAAAGCATTCTTGTTTTCTACTCTTAATAAGAAACGAAATATATCGATCATTCCGAATAAACTAGTAGAAACGTTAAAACAAGTTACTAATTAATTATAAATCGTAAGTTGAAGTCGTGCGCGCGCATCGACAAAGACCTTGAAACGGACCGGTTCGCAGCTGTTACGCAACGACAGACTGCACGAACAGTTTCGGCCGCCTCCTCCGTCCGCCGGACCTGCGCAATAGAAAGATGGGCCCCCCGACCCATCTTCTCTAGGTCCAGCTACGGTGGGAGGAGGCGGTCAAACTACCGCCTCCTCCTGCCCGTCCTCCGTTGGCGGAGAGGGTCACTTTGAGGATCCCGCTCACGGACCCTCTCCGCCGCCTCCTTCTGCGAGACGACTTCCTCGCAGAAGGAGGCCATTGCATTCCAGTTGTCCTCACTACCGAGCATGGCCGCAACCACGCTCGGCAGTGAGAGGTCTTGCCCTACCGCCGCAGCCAGAGTGCGACGTTGCTCCTCCCACGCAGCACACTCAGACAGAGTGTGCTGCGCGGTGTCCGGGTCAATGCCGCACTGATGGCATACGGCGGTCGGCTCCCTGCGTGAAAATATTGCCACAATCGACGTTTAAATGTTCATTTAGTAAAGTTATTTTCTCATTTTCTTCGTTACTGAGCCCGTAGGAAATGGGG
>MU159549.1:69348-80953 GCA_015888305.1 Antheraea pernyi | reverse complement strand
TAAAAAGCGGAAAATAAATAGTTTATCAAATTAACCAAATTAAATAAAACATATGAATATGTGTGCTACTTAGAGATGTATTGGAAGTCGGTGCCAAATTGAAATGGGACTATACGGGTTGTACCAGCTTTCAAATAAAAAAAGAATAATTAAAATCGGTTAACCCAGTCCAAAGTTATGAGGTAACAAACATAAAAAAAACACTCTAATTGAGAACCTCCTCCTTTTTTTGAAGTCGGTTAAAAAGAAAAGAAATCACTTTATATTTTTGTAGAAAATATTTTAGTTAGTGCACTGATAAGGTAGTACATGAATTCTGTTATAAGAATTATGTCAAAAAAATACAATTTAGGCCCTCAATATCTATTTATAGACGTCGAAACACTGCCAACGGTTCGTAAAACATTCCAGTCATCGAGTAGAACGGACAAGCAATTCGATCTGGTTTATACATATTATTTATTAATGTTTTTATATACATTTATAAAAGTATTACTTGTAACACTATCTTCCGATTTATATTGGATGTACTTAGGTAATAAACAATAAAACTTGTTATTGTTTATTGTAACTTGTAAGTTATTGTTAAGTAAATAAATAAGGTACTTAAGAAACTTAGTGTAATATGCTTTATTTATTTACAACTAACAGTGCGCGGTAGTATCTCCGTTACAATTTTTACAATTTAAAATTACTTTTGATAAATGAACCGATTTCAATGAAATTAAGACAAAATGTTACACGCAGACATGCTTTATGACTTTCTTGGTAAGGATTTATGGCGAACGCAGTACTTTAACAGTGTTCATACAAATAGATAGACAGATATTTCTAAAAATGGTTGAAATGTATGTTATTACTTCTAAGACACCTACAACATGTTTTTTACGTAAATCTAATAAGTACAGGCATTTTAGATTTACATTCTTATCATATATATAAATTACGGATAACGCAACAGTCCTATGATATACTATACATAAAAAAACTTAAAATTGCAACAAGACATAATGATTGCGTCCGACTTATTCGCGACCTTCATATGCTAGGTGTAACATCCGTGAGCGGAAGTAATGCGTAAGAACGGAAGTAATGCGTACGGAGTGGAAGTAATGCGTAGGCAGTCAGCGACGCTCGAAATAAAGGGGGTTTTGTATAAGTGTCGTGGGGATTTTTGTGTTGCTTGTGTTGAAGTATTGCTTCAGGATTTGTCCTTACTGATAGTCCGATACACCTCTCCCATGCAAGTCTGTTCTCGTTCGACTTTATATATTGACACCTAACCTACATCATATGAGGCGGACGCGACGCCGCGCTGTGCCGGCGGAACCCGACTTCGTTCGCTTTCTTCTTTTGTTTATTTGCAAGTATATTCTTAGTTTTAGTTCTATAGTTTAACCGATCTATCACAATCATACCGGAACTTAAGTGATCGTGTAGGCTAAGTTGATTATTTTTCACAATCTCATCTCATGTTAAATAACGACTGGTCTAAGATGGTAAAAACGCCAAAACTAGAGGAGACTGGCTGCCAAGTGCAGCATCCGGAACACACCGACAGCTGTGATTAAACGCTAAAACTGATAAAGTATATAAAGGTATATTAACGGCGTTAGAGACAACCCTGCGGGTCGGGCAGGAAGCGTGCACTCGAAGCGTCAGACGACGAGTCATGCAACTCGACCGGATACGTTGACGACCAACGGATTAATTGTTAAAATGTTCGTATGTCTGTGCGTGTACGCATTCATTTATATATTGAGGTCACGGCTATGGGACTTATAGTTCCTGTACCATTCATTCAACTATTAATTGTTAAATAAGCCTCATAGAAGTAAAAACTCCAACGTCTACTTTTGTAAAAAAAACTTATATTAATTTTGAACTCATCTGAAAAAAATATTTGGATTGTTTTATTTAGTCCATCAGATAGCAAATCTGTAGTCTTCAAATTTATTTTATCGTACTACTTCTCTCATTTTAATTACTTTTGTTTTTGTTGATTGTAATTTTGTCATTGCTACTTAACCCCCTTGAAAAAATCGCAACGATACGCACTATAGGATATACTCTTGACATAAGTTCAGATATTAGCCCGAACAAACAACAGGTAATTTTATTTATACGTATAGGTGAATAATATATTTTATTTTATTTATTTATTTATTTATTCGGAAAACAAACAGTGATTAATTACAGATATTCAAACTAAGTAGACTCTATACTCCAGTTATATGTTTTCGCATATGAGAATCTAGAAAATAGCAAGTTCGTTTGAAAAAAAAAATCAGTAAGTGACACAAACTTAAATTAATATCATTATTTAGATTCTAAGAACAAAAACTAGGGCAAATCAACCCACTACTAAGTAAAGAATAAGTTTGAGAACCATTAAACCATGTATTCGCCATAGTATTTTTAATGTGTTGCGTTGTAGATGTGAACAGATCATACTGCGGCAAGATCATCATATTATTTAATATTTTTGCAGCACGAATAAAGAAAGAATTCTGTCTGTAATTAAATGCACACTGTGGGATGTCCAAATATACAGTTACCAGTCTCTGATAAGTACTTTGTTAAGAAATGTAGTGGTAATAAGTATTTCTTGTTTGACTTTTCTGCATATTAAAATAGGACAACTTTCAAATATTATAAAAGATAAAATATTAAATATAAAATATTATAATTCGCTAATGTGCAAAGAGCATCAAAACTCCGCTATTCAATTAGTGTTTCCACCGTCGATATTATATTCGTTTTTAAAAAGCTTACGCCTTACAATAGTTATGGCATACTTAAATCTTTACATCAAGATATTCGAAACAATGATGACTTACTATATCTTGGATATCGCACCCATTGACGTAGGGTCGAATCCTAGATTGAGCTTTCAATGAAAGAAATATTGAGAATAATAAAGAGGAGCTAACAATATCCAATTTCATTATTTGTTTACAAGCATCTAACAGAATATTTACCGTATCTGCCTACACTCTAACTAGCGTATATGCTTGATGATAAAACATGATATGTATATTTATTCATTAAATATTTAAATCGTTAAGCCATTTCTAATGGTAATGGAGCATGTGCGTCGCGTTCCGCTGACATGCGCTTGCGCAACGATTAATTGATAAACGATTTTTATACTTTGATTGCTTTGTTAGGTGTTGTTGATCTGATATTATTATTTTCCAAATGGATTTATGCTATGTATCATCTCGCCATACATAGATTAGAGTAGTAGAAATGTTAAGGTATACCATGTTTCTCTTTCGTAATTTTTTTCTGGCTTGATATTTGTATTTATATATATTTGAAATGAATTATATGTATATTGTTGATGTGAGCTGATATATTCTTAGATGATAACATCATAGATCTAGAGGCATTGATCTAAAAGTGATAGGCAAAGATTTTTTTTTTCTAATTCGGCTCGGAATGTAACTTTATTATATAATAACTAACTGTGCCTATGAAGAAGCAAAAGCTATGGCTATTTGACTTCATCTCGGCGTGGATAACGTAGATTTGTAAGTCATTTGAATAAAAATGGGAAATTGCAGAAAGCATAGTGTTGAGGCCTTTGTTAAGTCCCACTAGCTCGAGTCTCACGTTGAAAATCTGTCATAAGCATCTTCAGGTATCCAGCAGTTACTCTACAGAGTCCAGAATTGGGCATGATACAATCTTAGACAATATTGTTATTAGCATCTGTTTAGGTTGTGATCAAACGCTACCAACTACAATTTTTTTTAGAACTCCCAAACGAAAAAAAATTTACTAACGGCGAGTACAATTCGAGTAATATATAAAAAATTAAAACAAAAAATGTTTCTTAAAATTATATAACGTGAATGTTTATAATTTCAAGGTTTCAACCTCACTAATTTATTTGATAATCTGGACTCATCAAAGATTATGTCGTTCATCAAATCCTTGCAAAAACTTCTTTACTACATATTAATCTTTTAACACGTAATAACTTCGCAATTCGTTATATATATATAGAAATATCGACAATCGTAAGTAATCCCTTATCGAGTTACGCGGGATCAACAAAGTCCGATCGAGGAAGCTTACATATCCCCCATATTTGGACCGTAAATACCACCTTCCATATATAGCGTAGTAAACATGTTTGCGCGGAACTCGCATTAATTTCACGGTAAGAAATGCTCCACGCAGCCTTATTGTGTTTATATGTAACACTGCTAATGGGTTAGGTTGATTGAGGTGAATTCTTTGTTACACGACCTCTCAATGAAGGTTGTCTTTCTGGTTATCAGAGCCCCCGGTGATCTGTCACTTATTTGTTGAGAACAATGACTTCTTTATTAAACTTGCCCGTATTGGAAAAGTAGACACATACGAATTTACTATTATAGCAACTAACAATGTAATGTGTTATTAGTACGCGATCGACAGCAAATTATTTTAAACATAATTATTTTGCTGTCAATTATCCGTTATTATTGAAAATAACAAAGGTTACGATATTATAGTAACATGTGAACAAGCAAACACTATGCAACAATTATTAGGTATGAAAGAGAGAGCACTTCACATTGCTCGTACTCAAAATCACGGTACACAACAGCAAAATAACTGACAAAAGTTTATGACAACTACTGTTGTAAAATAGCATAAGTTATTATAGATATTCAGCATTATTATCATTTATAATCGCTTTTATAAACATGATAAGAAAGGTACTCTGCCTAATAACTTTGTCAGCGACGCAAATAAATCAGCTAAGCGCGAGTTGAACTCGCACACAAATGGGTTTCGTACCACTTCACAATACAATTTTAGTGAAGAAAATTATGACTGTCTTATTATGTTAGCTAATGAGAGAATAAAAATAGCTAATTTTATTAATATGTATGTACATGTATTTGCATGCTTCGGCTAGCTACCTACCACTTTCAAGTTGATAATCTGTTACCAAGCAACTGTTGCTGTGTTCCGACACACGCACTTGAGAATCAGTGTTTTAAGTTTAACATGTTTACCATCTTAGAGGACATCGTTATTTAACATCAAATGGGTAATTCAAGTATTACGTATACGTATTATAAAGAGCCCAAGTCGAGATGTGTCGTGCACATTTGAACTAGTTGTCAAGATAAAATCGGCTAAGTGCCTTAACCGCTAGCCTTAGCCAATAGCGTAGTCTAAAAAAATACTAATATAAAGTTAAAGAGTTTGTTTATTTGAACGCGTTAAAGGCAGGAAAAGGTCGGATTAAAAAAAAATTTTAGATAGCTAGCAGTTTTAGATAGCTCAGGGTGTATATATATATAATGAGGAATGTTTCAAAATTGTGGGTTTGTTTTCCTTTTGAGAGCTTACACTGAGTCCGCTGCGTAAACGCACGCAACGTAGAATAGACATCTATTCTACGCGGACGAAGTCGCGGGCAGAAGCTAGTGTATCTATAAAAAAGAAGTTATATATGCACTAAAATAATTTTAGCGCAATTAGATGTGGACACGGAAATAAGTTTTCCTTGATGATATTTGAACACTGCCGACCTCCCGGACGTCGCCGCGTGAAGGTTAATCGTTTTGCATATCGTGACAGACCGTTTCGACTATCCAATGTCGTTCCTATTGGATGTCAGTTGATTTATATAGGCGAGAGTTCGTTCAATGGTCAAAATTCGACCACATTTATTTAATTTTCGAAGATTCAATATTAAAGAAAAAAGCAACTTTCTCTGATTTTTGCTTCATAACACTAAATGTTGTAAATATCTACAAGAAATCGAAAGATGTAATTAACTGTTCTGTCTATTTTTTACCCTTTAATTTATACTAGCTGTACCCGCGACTTCGTACGCATGGAACTTAATGGAAAAAATAGTCATTCGTTCACTGTATCTTAGACACTATTTATAAATTATATTATATCCTGTTAAGTATATTAAGACTGACTTGCATTTACCTACCTACTCTTTTCTCGTACTTAACTCGAGCTTTCATTCAAATTACAATAAATTTTTATAGACTAGACCGATTTTAATAAAACAAAAACTAAATGTTAATCGTAGATATATTTACTTTGTTATTATATGTATAGAGATGTTTTATTTTACAGTTAACTCTAGTCCAAACTACGAGTAGTTGAACGATTTACTAAAATAAAATAAAAACACTGTAAATTTAATTATACGAGCAGTATTAAAATTAAATAGTTGTTATATTGACTACTCGTGCGTTAGTGTATTTTAGTGCCCATGACTGTGAACATCTTTGTTTATATACAAACCGTACGATTTGAAATCATTCTGGCGCCTCATTAATCATATGATACAAGATGCTAATTGAGAACATATATGTTTCAACTAAACGAACACATGCCGTCAACTGGGTCAAAAACGCGCGTGCGTCTCACGGTCGTACTGACAATAATTTACTATCATTCTATATACATACAACAATTATTATATTATGTAGGTATGTACCTACTCTTTATATAAATATTATAATTTACCCATTTGTAATATTTTGTATTTTCAATGTTTTTAACAAATTTGTAAGTTCGAAAATGTTGCTCTATTCGCAACATTTTTTTTTTGACATTTTTTTTTAAATATTATAGGAGGCAAACGAACAGACGGGTCACCCGATGGTAAGTGATCACCGCCGTCCATAGACACTAGCAACACCAGGGGAGTCACAAGTGCGTTGCCGGCCTTTTATAGAAGTATACGCTCGTTTCTTAATTTAGCGATTAAGTTTCATCGTAGATTCTTTGATTTAAAGCCGCGTGTTCAAAACTGCTTTATGACTGGCTAAATGATCAAGAAGTTTATCTAAAAGGGCAATCTTTAAGAAAAAACAATACTGCATATGTCTATCATCACGCTATATCCATAATAAAAATCAATTAACTTTCTTGTAAAGCTATTAATAAAGCTTGCCAAAGCGACACATCCAAAATAGTACCGCACGCGCAATTCATTTGTATTCGTTACTAATTATTGTCGGTGACAATGCGCTGAGTGTCCCAAAGCGTACACACCGCCGTCCATTGTGTGCTAATATCGTTTGTTTTAACATTACCAAATATAAGTGGGAAGAATCAGGGTTAACTTTGGAGAGGTATTAAACCGGCTTCGTAAATTAAATATTTGCGCTTATGCATTCCTAGTACTTTCACAGTCAGAATACTTCATTAATCAATTAACGAACCGTCATGTATAGTGAAAATCTGTTCTCTATGATCTATGCAGTCCTGGTACTTAAATAGTCTACAAGAAAGTACACCACTGTTACATAACCCTTAATAGTTTCGATGGTACCAGATTGAAAAGCAACTCTCATATACTTATTACAGTGAAAATAAATCCCTATTCAATGGCTCTGACTAATTGACATAGTCAAATTATTTTATCGAAAATTATATACGTAAATATAAATTCAGCGGTAAATTCTATTATAACTTTGAATTCATTAAGATATAAATAATAAACTATATGTATCCATATAGAAATCCATATATATCCTAAAATGTCAACAAACCTACGAAATCGTAAAACTATAAAAAATGAGTGAAGTATCAAATGTCAGTACAACTTCTAGTTGACATTTGACACTCCTTTACTCATGCGACAGATGTAGTGCTTAGATTACTTATACATAAGTATGGCTACAGATCATTGAAGTAACAATACCGATCTATATTTTATTGTAAAGTTTTTGCTATATATCGTTTTTTGTTATTCCGTCTACAACGGTTTCTATGAAATGTTATTATAGAATCGTAAAATGTTGTTTGTATGTATGTTATCGCAATTCCAAAAAATATACGCCGTCAATTATCTTCTAAGGTTATATCTTGTTCGGATAATTATCTAAACATATTTTTTTTATATTATAATTTTCAGGTAATTTGCTATATCAAAATCGGTGAAGTGCGATCCGGACTCGTGCAATTAGTGATAAAAGGGTTTATTTCATTCAATTAAGAACCCGTGGTGCTAACTCGACTCACGCTTTACCAGTTTTATTCGCAATAATTTCAATGATAATCTCACTTACACAGGGTCGATTAATGGTTACTAAGAATATTTGAATTCGGTGTTACGGCATATTTTGTAGCAGAGAAACGCTCATTATAAACTAAAACCATTAATTAATGTCTTTCTGAACACGAGTTTCACTCGCTTGTAACATTTAGAACAATATAACTTTTTATAAAGGCTCTCTCTCCCTAACATCTATTTATTGAGTTTTTGGCAGGATCTTAGTCTGTCATGTAGTGGATTTTATATATTATTCATAATCTTGTGGTTATTTCAATCTATATTTTATAATATTGGTGGTGGTTTACGTAATATATTTCGGTTATGTTATTGTGCATAAGTGAAGTGAATGGGACATAATTCCACGGAACATGAATTTTGAGATGCCACAAAAACTCCCTGGACAGTTCGAACAAGGAGCCCGGCCCACAATCTTGTTAACACTTGTAAGAATATTATTACTTTCTTGACAATGATAGTAATAATCTGGAAGATTGATTGACAAAAACAAAATTAATAAACAAAATACTTTTATTATATGTTAGTATGTTAAAATTACAACTGGCTTTATATTATGCTTTACAAGATGTAGTTACTTAAATGTAACTTGGTAGAATGTAAGAGTTACACTGTTGACCCTAAAGCCTTTATCTTCTACCACGTCGTCTTGACGTATTAGCATTTTCAAACACAGAGCAATCTATTTTTAACTTCCTAAAACTTGCTATAATTGAGTTTTGAAAAAAACAAACAATAATCTCATCATGCGTAATACATTTCTCATTCGTTGTGTTGCATAAAATACTCCGTAATTGATTATCGTGTATATTATTCAGTATTAATACTTTCGATTACGATTATCTCATTTCGTATAAACTGTACTTTGATCCTTTCAATACCACACCCTTTAGATAATATCAATTTAAATTATCTAGCTGTACCACAATATTCTCCCGCAGAATCCCGCTTAAAAGCAAAATATTCCATAACTATCTTATAGTAAAATTTGTTTGTATGTTCTCCTTTAATAACAGGTCATTTTTATTGTTGATAAATTGTATAATATGACTACTAATCGAGTTAAAATTACAACTGGCTTTATATTATGCTTTACAAGATGTAGTTACTTAAATGTAACTTGGTAGAATGTAAGAGTTACACTGTTGGCCCTAAAGCCTTTACCTCCTACCACGTCAACTTGACATATTAGCATTTTAAACACAGAGCAATCTATTATTAACTCTCTAAAACTTGCTAAAATTGAATTTCGAAAAAAAAAAAACAAACAATAAACTCCAATGTGGCCAATATATTTCTCATTTAGTAGTGTTGCATAAAATACTCCGTTAACGATTATCGTGTATAATATTCAGTATTCATACTTTCGATTATGATTATCTCATTTCGTATAAACTGTACTTTGATCCTTTCAATACCACACCCTTTAGATAATATCAATTTAAATTACCTGACTGTACCACAATATTTTCCCGCAGAATCCCGCTTAAAAGCAAAATATTCCATGACTATTTTTATAGTAAAATTTGTTTGTTTGTTCTCCTTTAATAACAGGTCATTTTTACTGTTGATAAATTGTATAATATGACTACTAATCGACCGTGACTTCGTCCGCATTAAATTGTATTATAAAATGCATGTGACAACGATAAAATACACGTGCTCTAAGATTCATGGTGATAAATTAAAATGTTAAAGTTATCAGATAATAACAATAATTATATATAAATACAGATTAACGAAAATAAAACCGCGGACGGTTGCTAGTCTGACGTAAAAACAAAGATAAACAATGTCAAGTTCATTCAGACCATAAACCACAGAATCACGACCGCGACCCAATAATGTGTTTTATGACGAACCCTTCACAATAACTTAATGTTTACATGATTATCCAGAAGTGACTTTAAATAGAACAGGAAAATTCTCTTCGTTATAGTTTAGTTAAAACAATTTACCTTAAGGTAGCACAGTACAAACAAAAGAGAACAGCTCGCACGATTTCATCTGTGTAAACGAATGAGATAATACTCGCACATATAATAGATCTTCAGCTAGAGTGTTTTAAGGTGTACAATTGTTAGAAGCGAAATCTCCATTTATGATTAAAATCTAGATTTATACGTACACTTTATTTTATCATAAACCATATAATGTAGGTAGGCTAGGTAGAATAATCGCAAATATAAATGTTATTAAATGCAATATAAAGCGTAAAATACAATAAAAAGTCGAGGCAGTCATAAGGACTGTAACAGAAGTGAAAACCCAAAACAACGGAATTTGAACTGTGTTATCTTTTGAATTTTTAAATTAATTATAGTATGAATTATTTAAATTTCATAATTTGTAAATTGACATTATTAACATTAGTCTCTCTTTCACATCTATTGGCACTACGAATAATAATTATAAACTTTTTTATACAGTTTTCACTTCAAAAGTTTATGTACCTATAGATAATGTATTATTGCGTGATGAAAGAAATATATGGATATAAATTTCATATATTATGTATGATAATCTGTACTGATACGTATAATAAAGCGAAATGCTCCGTTTTGTTTGAAGTAACTAAATGAGAAGAAAAGAATAGTACAAGGGCTAAATACCGCGGTGCGACGCGGCGACGTGTCGGTTACCGAAAGCGGATTGGCTGAATAATGAAAACCAAACATTACGAGAAAAGCCGAAATGTGAATGTTTATATATGTGGCATACCAGACTCTAGCACGTGTTCAGCTCTCTAGGCACTAATCGAGTTTTATACGGAATTTTTTAAGCGTAGTCAGTAATTAGAAGTTTTAAACAAGAAAACCCTTTTATTATCCAAGGACCTTACCGCCATAATAATAGCCTACTAATCCTTCTGTAAGGACCACAACATCAGAAGCAGGACAGGGTGCGGTCAGCAACATCTTTTATCATACAATATCATTTATTCACGGTTACATACTTCAGAGGCCGCTACCTACTGTATTTTTATAGAGTACATTATATACTTTATTGTATTCTTATCAAATTGCTTATCTTTTAATGATAAAAGGAAAGGTTGTTAGTACATCTAATCCGTCTGTAAAAAACACTTTATATTCGCGAATTCGATTATCTTTCCAATTTATCTTTATATGTAAAATAGATATTGTTTTCTTTTCAGTTCTTTAACATAATGACCTGAAAGGAAGCTCAGGGTAAAATTTGCTGTTTCTTACGATACAAAAAAGAAAATAGGTATGTAGAATGATGGCTTAGTTTGGACACTTTTGATGAAAAAAGCATCTTGCTATAACCATAGATTTACTAACTTCCCTAGTACCTGTCTGGCTTGCTACTTGGTAGCCTATATTCCTCTAGGTCTAGCGTGTACGAGTACGTACTACCTTAAAACGCATGCTCACTAAATATTTTTTTTTTTTTTATGTCATTGGTGGCATACGAACATGTGGGTCACCTGATGTTAAGTGATCACCACCGTCCATGAACACTAACAACACCAGAGGAGTTGCAAATGCGTTGCCACCCTTTGGGGGGAAGGGTTAGGGGAGGGAGAGG
>MU159549.1:47608-69334 GCA_015888305.1 Antheraea pernyi | reverse complement strand
AGGTGGGCCTCCAGCGCTTTCACTGACCGAACGAAACGCAACAATGCAAGCACTGTTACTTCACGTGGGTTTTCTATGAGAGGGTGGTACTACCCCGGACGAGCCGACCCATTCATGCTGAAACCAGTAATAGTTTCAGCGTGGCTCTACCACCATTAAAGACCATATCCAGTGAGAATGTGATTAAACGTTAAAACAATAGTCTAAAACAATTTACATTGCAGACTTGAGAATACAATCAAGATCAAAGAAGGTGTAAGATTTACTTCAGGGTAAGTTTTTGTTTAAAGATAATTCTGTCAATTTCTACATGAGTGTGTACGTGTAATGTAAGTGAAATAAGGCAACTGAAATAATGCAACACATAACACACTATACACAAGGAAATGAAAGTCAACGTGAATCAAAACTCATATGTGAATTTGGAAATATGTACAATGTAAATATCGAAAGCTAATCCTAAATTTAGCCTCAGGAAGTGTGTTCTGAGATCTATTATACCCATCTCGTGTCATATACAACTGTTTCTAAATTGTATTCTGCTATCGGATAAGATGCTACCAATGAATTGTTAACATAGATATGAAGGTGGAATAATAAATGAATAAATGAATTTTGCCTTTTTATTATTACTGCAAACTTTTACTTTATCCATGGAATATACAATCTGTGTTTACTTTTCTGTGGCGAAACCTGTAAGAATACTATGACAGGTGTATTATTATTCTAAAAAGATGACAAACGAAATGTCACGGTGTATTGACAGGCGAAACAATTTGACAGGCTTGCGACAAATGGCGACATATACGCTAGTAATGTTCGTTGTCCACTGCAAAGCTAAGCTAAGGGTTACGCCGCGCCGCGAATGATTTGTATCAATGCAATAATAGTATATAGTAGCTGTTTTGGGATACCATTTTAATAAATAGAGCTTTGAATACTACCAGTTAATACCTCAATATGTACCTCATCATCATCTGCTCCAAACCGTTATCGGTTACAGCGACCGCTAAGAGACAAACAACTAAACAGTCTATTTCTGGACCCTTTCGTATGCATGCAAGTGCCTGGCCTGGCATACAACAGGTCAATAGGTTATATCATGGTAGTATTAATTAATTTCTACAAAAAATACTTTATTTATTGTAGTATATGTATGTACAGCATTCCACGCGGTTCCAAATCGTAATATGCCTAAGCAAGTCACTATAGCCGGGTGGGTCATTTAGTGCTTGTTGGTTGCAATCTGCTAATTGCCAAAACCTCGTATATGACCAGCCTTATTTAATAAGGTTAATGGTTTACTGTTACTATTAATGAAGTCTGTAATATCTTGACAATGTAATGCATAAGACGATAACTGCAAAAATCGCTTGGATATATCTTTAGCATAGCTTTAGGTGCAGTAAGGTGTTTATGCGGCCATGTTGTATACACGGCAGCCTGATTGTATTTGCGTTCACTAAAATGCAAACACGCGTACTTGTATACGTTGCAAAACGACATACTTACGGTAAATATTGTATTAATAATATTGTACAATCTGTTAACATCGTCGACCGAAGTCTCTTTCACAACAACGATCCACTTAAAACGCCAAACGAGACGATGCAAATATTTAAAGTTCAATTAGAAAGCCTAAGGGAATAACATAGCTTAAATTATTTGTAACTTCACTTTAAAGTGTATGAAGCGAGTTCTGAGCTACGCTTTTTAGGTAATGGATTTATTTTAGTTTATTGTGCTTGTGTATTAAAATAGATTTACTTACAAAACAATGACAATCGACAACATGTATAAGTTATAAAATATAAGATTTAATTGATCAATCATATGTGAATAAATATTCTATTCCAGAATTAGGCAAGGTATCTTTTTGTTTTCGATTATCGAAACATTATTTTAAAAAAGTATTATATCTAAAAAACATTACATTATATATATTAACTAGCTGTACCCGCAGCTCCACACGCGTTTTTTTAATCGTATTAAAGAATTATAGAATTGTGAGACTATGTACAATTACAGAAACGCTCTTTAAAGACAATTGTAAGTACGACGCGCACGCCACTAAAAGTAACATGTAACGTGTACAGTAGATATATAAATACAAAAAGCGTGCCAAATGAGATTTGTCATCAGCAACATATTTGGAACCTTAACCCACGATATAACTACCCCAGTGCTCACTTACACTGTATAAGGAACTAATGAAACAATAACTTCAAATATTATTATAAAGATTTACATTGACATTACATTTAATATACATTGCCATTATAATTAACATTTTGTGACATATACAAAAAATAAACGCTTGTCTGTTCCGCAAGAAATTGTATTATGGAACTACATAATACGTCTATAATCTAAGATCTTATTAGGAAGACCTCTATATCATTAAAGTTATTATAATTTGAGTGTCGAATTGTAAACAATATTGCTGATAATTATTTCTCTAATTAAAAATAAAGAATGAGTTGCTAAATTTCATGCAGACAAAGTCGCAGGTAACAGCTAGTCTAAAATAGAATAACCTCAATTACTTTTTATAAGATTTGTTTTCTACTAGTGAAGGTCCCTTGAAAATCGGTCTAACCGTTTTAGTGATAGCGCAGCGGGCGAAGCCACAGTTAACAGCTGGTCTAAATTAAAATAAATTAAATTACTTTTTATAATGTCCGATATCTGTCAGTGAAAGTCCCATGCAAACCGGTCAATACCGTTTTGGAGATAGGACTGCGGGCGAAGCCATGGTTAACAGCTGTTACTAGCTAGTATAAACTAAAATTGCCTAAATTACTTTTTACAGAGTCAGCTATCTGCCCGTGAAAGTCTCATTAAAACCGTTCTAACCATTTTGGAGCTAGCACTGCGGGCGGAACCATGGTTAACAAGTAGTATAAACTAAAATTGCTTGAATTACTTTTTGTAAAGTCAGCTATCTGACGGTGAAAGTCTCGTGAAGATCGGTCAAACCAGTTTGGAGATAGTACTACAGGCAAAGCCACGGTTAACAGCTAGTATAAATTAAAATTGCTTACATTATTTTTTATAAGGCCAGCTATCTGCTAGTGAAAGTTTTGTAAAGATCAGTTCAACCGTTTTGAAGATAGTACTGCGGGCAAAGCAACGGTTAACCGTTAGTCTAAATTAAAATAAACTAAATTACTTTTTATAAAGTCAGCTATCTGCCAGTGAAAGTCTAGTGAAAATCGGTCTAACCATTTTGGAGTTAACATTGCGGACAACGCCGCGGTTAAAAGCTAGTCTAATTTAAAGTAGCCTTAGTAACCCGCTGTAATTTTTGCTATATGCCAGTGAAATTCCTGTCAAAATCAGTCCAGCCGTTTCGGAGATTACCCGGAAAAAACAGACAGACCGACAAAAATTTTAAAAATTGGATTTTTGCTATCAGTTGCGTGTATACTACACCCAATCAGTAAAAAAAATATTTTGATATTACATACAGACACTTCATTTTTATTATATGTATAGATATATCGGAAAGTTATTCTAGAACCACTGTAATAGTGTAGCGACACCGCATCTATGATAAAATACAATGATTCAATTATAAATTTTACATTGGCAAATCAAACAATATCTAGTGTTATCTGGCGCCATTAGTTATAAATTTCGACAAGCAACAACAAATTAAAAGAAGTCCAACAGTTATAAGGACTGCCTACATAAGTAACACTCAAAACAATGAAATAAGTGTGTTTTCTTTTGAATTGTTATATTAATTATAGTGTGAATGACAATATTTACATTTCAGAATTTGTTTATTGAATCACACTTTAGTGTGGTTTTCATATCTATTGGCACTCGAAGCAATAATCATATATTTTACATTTTTATAAAGTCTATTAATATAATATATCAATATATAATCAATCAAACGTATGATGAGCTGCAAAATATCAGTATTACATGTACACAGCCCCCTATACTATGTGTCGCTAGTTTGACACAAGCCGCGCAAACGCAATACGATCAGTCACGCTTATTAACATGTCATGATGCGACGTTATACATTTATCTCCAGCCAAAAACACCGCTCAACGCGCCTAAACTTCAAAACAGAAAACAGATCCGTGTCAAAAATCTAGTGAAATATAAAAGTGTCAAATATAAACTTAACACGTTTGCAGAACAAATTAAGTGTAAGATTTACTGTCAATTAGTTGCGAGCAGCGCAACGCGCCGGGGCGTCGCGTCGCGTCGCTTCACGTCAGAGCTAACATTCGGAAAGTAAACAACTTTTGTTTTTATTACAGTCCCCATCGACTTTCGCTTTTCGACTGCGACTAGTTAGTGCCTGTGCTCGACAACTGTGGTATTTGTCACATACGCAAGTGTTACTAATCGTATTTTAAGTACATATTTGCAATCAAATTTCGTAGTTGATTTTTTATACTGGTTTCTTTAAAATAACAATCTAGGAGTAACGGCAATCGCTGCGAGGTGGGTATCTATTGAAAATTATCATCGTGATCCCTACGATTACTATGTCAAAAGCCATCCAATAATTGAATACCTATTCCTGGACCACAAAAAAACTGGATATTAACTGTCCCCTTTGTAACTGAATCTATAATAACCTGTAAAGTCAGATCAACCTAGAAGCACCGAATAAAAACGCTTAGAGTCATTGAGTAATAAGAATTAATGGGATAATAAGGAATTGGTAACCAGAATTAATCCATTGCCACTGGTATTAAAACACAATGAATCCCGTGTAACTAAATAAAAGTTATCAACAATCCGAAACGTGGACTGTGGGCGTAGAATACCTCTCGTTCGCCTTGCCAATAATAGCTTTTGAACATTCAACTGTCAGTACTTGATTAAAGGGCTATAAAGTAAATTACCTTCTTTAACCCGTCATTAGCTATGCAATATCCAGTACGTAATTGGTATATACATTGATATATCTTATGTTAAAATGGTTTTTGGTATACATATTTGCGATTGATAAACTTAAAAACCGTTGACCGGTCAACAAGAAAGTTGGTAATCGTAGTGGTTTATGCTTCTTTACTGTAACTTAACATAACTTAACATGTGTGTCGCAAGAATTCTTATATGTATGAATAGGTAGCTTAGTTAGATTCGCGAAGTTGCATCCAAAGCAACAGCCCAATCCGAGGTTCGCCCACTCTGGCACCCTTGAGCTAGTTGCCAAGCGGCGAACTGCCATAAGCGCTCGCCTTAGTAGTCCGGTGAAGCTGTTAAGACCAATGGCGTAGTCATTTCGAAAAAAAAAACACTAACTTACTACTGGTTGATACTTTGACGTTCACAGTTAGTTACTTTAAACAGAGTTTTTATTTAAATGCGACATCGCCCACGGGCGTCGCGCCGTGGGAAAGTTACGGCAATGCTGTCGGTTGACCAACACGTCGGCAATCAAATGTAATAATTATGTAAACTGTTGTATAGGTGTGCTATATGAAAAACTCTTAACACCGCCGACGCGTTCTCTGCTTATAGCCACTTTAAGAATTACTACTTAAATTAATAAACTGATAACTATAGGTTTCAGTTATTGTATATACTCGTACAGTAACTGAGTAGTACTACTGTATCCTACAGATTCTGCATTACGACCTGTATGCGATTGAATTGCAATCACCATGCACTAATGGCCACTTAAAGGACTGTCCGTCAAATTAATCAAATTAGTAACTGTAGGTATCAGTTATTGCATATCCAATAATTAAATAGTATTACTGTATCCTACCGATCCTGAAATTCGACCTGTATGCGACTGATTATTCATCCGTCACAATGACCCTTTTTTAATATGTCGCGTTTTGTAGTCAGCTAGTGTTTTTCCAATAACTAAGAGGTATGTAAATCGACACGACATTGACGACTGCCAACGGATTCTGGATCTTTTGATGGTAGCCGTTAGTTTTAAGACAGCGCGATTCTTACCGTCAAACACAATACTGTGCTACTATAAAAGAATCGTATTTAAGCACCGTCTTTTGTTATCAAAGTATGGCAAAATAAACTATACTTTATGATGAGCAGTGGTTACTGTCGAGACCTTAGGATCCACTGACAGTCGCCGTTTACATGTCGGTCTATACTTAGCTGGGCTAAAATCAGCTCGTCTAAATGAGTTATAAGCATAACTAAAACTTTGCTTATATTCTTTCACGTAAATTAAACAATTAAAAACATAACAGATTTCTAACAAACACATATAAAAATTTACATTTAATAATGAATGTTAGGCTGTAGATATATTTAAAGAATTGAATGCAAATAAAGTGAACATTGATGTAATGTTTTGTGAAAATTAATCTATATTATATGTATTCTATCTACACTAATATTATAAGGTTGAAGAATTTGTATGCTTGAACGCGCTAATCTCAGGGTCTACTGGTCCGATTTGAAAATTCTTTCAGTGTTAGACAGCTCATTTATCGAGGAAGGCTTATAAGCTTAGGATATATCATCACGCTAAGACCAACAGGAGCGTAGCACCTATGAAGAATGTTTCAAAATCGTTTTTTTCCTTTCGAGAGCTTCCGCTGTGAGTTGTCGCTGGCCCAAAGTAATTGCTCCACACAGACGAGGTCGCGGGCAGAAGTTAGTGCCATAATAAAATTATAGTAAAATACTCACTTGAATTGTTGTATATTAACATCTGTAACAAAAAAAAAACAAATGTATTAATCAAGTACATAAATCAAATAGCGCTGACTCAAGTTCAATCTTATATCATACGATTATATTAAAATCCTCTAAAATGACACAGTCACATGTAGTGAGAGGGAAGTATATTATATATTGTAACAATCCTATCTAGTCCCGACTAATATCCTAAATACAAAAATAAGTATGTTTGTTTGTTACACTATCACGTCTTAACCACTAAACCGTTCATCTGAAATTTGGTAACCTTGTTGGAGGGGGTACAAGAAAGGACATAGGGTACTTTTTATTAAGAAAAACAATATTGCTCCTAGGAATATGTTAAATCGACATTAATGTAAGCAAAGCCGCGGGCTTAAATTAGTATGTATATAAATGTATGTTGGTATATCTAAGATCGACTTGCCAGGTGTATCTCCAAGACGGTTTTTATCTTCTACGAGTTACTATAATTCGCCACTAGGTGGCGCAATAGCACGCCAATTTCCGTAACGTTAAAATAACCGCGATAAAAATTAATTTGTGTAGATATTTTAAGACGGAGAGAACCCATTTTGCTTAAACTCAAATATTTATTACATAAAATAGTAATTACAATAATTTATAATACGTATCAACAAATAATAACAAACACGACCGAATCCGTGGGTAAAGATAGTATGTTATAACAAACTAGTGGCTCGGCGGACGTTATCCTGCCTTGATAACAAAAAAATCCAAAAACTTAACCGCAGCGCCACCTACCGGATCGAATTGTGAATCTAAATTATTTTTGAATTCACCAGAACGCACAAAATAATTTTCTTCAGAATCTGTCCAGCCAGAGGAGTTCAGTCACACACACGGACAGAAGAATTGTACATATAAAGACATAATAAATTATAATAAACAACGCAATAAAAAAATATGTATTTTTATAGAAATTATAGCTATCACTATAACTTGATTTTCCATGTAATTAAGATTATATCGTGCAGGTCATTAATACTTGGTATTTTCTTTAAAAATATTCATTGTCTATTGACGTAAACAGACGTTTTAGTGTATGATGTATCTCACTCGCTTACTCTTTACTAATAATACGTTTGTGTGAACAGTGTTATCCAATTAATTTAAGCTATTGTTCAGATTTTTAAACATGTACTTTTTAGGCATGTGTCACCCAAACATTGGCGCCAAGCGCCGTGTCAAAGTCTACAACTGCTTGTTACGGTCATCCATTCTTAGAGTTCTCTAGAGTTACTAACGTTATTGCTACAAGCATTCACGAGGGCTTATTTATGCTAAGCTTACTGTTAGTGTCGATGGCGGATAGGACTGCACTCAAATAAGGACAGTACGAAATATTACGATCAAGGCATTGGGATAGCTAAATCCGACCCTTTTTTATATCATAGGAGGTGAACGAACAGTTCGGTTACCTGATGTTAAGTGATCACCACCGTCCATAGACACTTACAATACCAGAAGAGTCACAAGTGCGTTGTCACTCAGTGTTTGGGGGACGGGGAGGAGGAGGGGAGGTGGGTAATCCGGCGCTCTCACTGACCGAACGAAACGCAACAATGCAAGCACTTTTACTTTACGTCGGTTTTCTGCGAGAGGGTGGTACTACTCCGGGCAAGCCAACCCATGCTGAAACCAATAATAGCTTCAGCGTGGCTCTACCACCTCTGAAACCCCTACCGCTCGTCTTATAGACAATGAATCATCTTGATATTCTTTTTATTTATTTGTTCAAATATCTAATACGTATGAAAAAGGTCAGATGTTATGATTATTTTATCCACATAAATATCATCGCGGTCATCAATTCTTTGTGTATATATAATTCATAATAGACCTTGACATACCGACGTATGGAACTCAGCTTTCGTGTTGCTCAACCAACCCTTATAAGTCGCAACCTATAAGACTCGTGGCGCTTCGACCATAGTATAAATTTATGACAGTGATATAGCTACATTACGTCACCAAAATATGACTCTGATATAATTGTAATAAAGATAATTTAATAAACTACTTATTGTCACATTGTTTATCTTTAATGAGCTATTTGAAAAGTAAAAAAACTATGTAAATGACTAGTAGCGAGTGAGTGGTTTTTATCAATACATCTGACAAAGAAATCAAAAAGAATCAGACATGCAACGTTAAAAGTATTAAATTAGTTGAAGCACCGGAACTTAGGAAAATAGTTTCAATTATATTCTAGAGTGAATATATAGAAAAAATATTCTAGAGTGATCAATAGAGAAGCAAGAGTCTAGAGCGACACTTGAATTGGAGCTAAAACATTTTTCTTGTAGAACTTTGTTTCGGACTCGCATACTTGTCAGTGTTTTCATTTCAATTTTCAATAATAAAAATTCTTTAATTTTTTTTTGGTCTTATTTTTTTTAACCCCCTTATTAAAAACTCCTTGATTAAATTACTGTATAATTTTATTAACTAAAATAAATGTATTTAAATTTCTTGTTTCTTAGATAGATAGATTAGATTTCTTAAATAGATAGATTGGATTAGAACATTCTAGAATCGTGCAACGTCAAAATTTTAACAGAAATTTTATCAGTAGCATGTCTAATTAGTATAACGTCCAAATGTAAAAGTAAAAAATCCATTATAAAATTAAATTAAATAGGGTATGCATTGGTACTTGATATATATTGGCAAATAAAAGAAAAACGAGAATCCTTAAAATACGCTTCACCTTATCTCTACAATTTCAAATTACCTTCGCTACTACACGATGACGATTTTGATCCGGATACAACAAAGATGCACATTTTTCACAACTAGAGTCCCACACAAGCACTCAAGATATCAAACACTTCCTTTTTTGAATTAAAAGGAAACTAAAATGGCTTCTTTTCCGGTTTTTATCTCCTCAACAATTTAATTTTAACGATCGCTTAGAAGAGACGTGCGACCGTCGGAAGAGTTCGGTACAAAAACGATAAAGTTCGTAAAGCGAACGATAAAGTCCAAAAAAATCGTTTTATCGTCTAATTGCATCATTAATCCGTATCGTTATCGTGTTGTGTAGAGAACATAGAGCTCCATTTATCATTTTCATTATCAAATTGATCGTCTGACGTAGAACAAGAAAAGTACAAACCGCTACAAAATTCCGGTTTCAACTTTCTACCTAATCGTTATTGTCCTTCACTAGATTCACCAAATTTTTAATAAAAAAATCAAATTCATATCAGCATGACGTCTTCACTAGCATGTGTATATACTTATTTGTCAAATCATCTATCTAACAATTTTAGCTTGTAAATTGGCATATGTGTAAGGACCGCTAAGGTGCTTCATCTTGTAAATAACGTTATGTAATCGTTTTATGGCTGTAAAAGTATATGTAAATTGTAAAACTTTAATAAATATATATTGAATTTTAAAATCTCGAGGTCATTGGAGACACTAGCCCATAAGTTTTCCCCTACCAAATAGTTCCTTTTTTTAAATCGCTTAATTTGTTTGAGCTAAAATTAAAGAAAGAAGAACAAAAAAGAAGGATTCCAGTAATTTACATTTGAATCTATTTCACTAATTATGTGCTTTGTAAAGCTTTTTTTTAGAAGTTTTTAAGGACAGGACAAATGTAGATGTCACTGCGATAATATTTTTAATCTTTATTCTGCATAAGACATAGTTTAAGAAGGTAGCCTTATTTGCCTACAATAGTTTTAAGTCCGAGTAGTGACACTGCAAATTTTTATACTATAACCAGTTAAATATCCATTGACAAGCTGTGACGTCGACTGGAAGTCATTGCTCCGCCATTTATAGATTTGAAAGTACTGATCTAGTCTCACTGATAAAGTGAATTGATGTATTAATGTCTATAATTAGGTTGATAGTCAGCTTCCTAATGAATCTCTAAACACTGATTTGATTTCTACTGTAATTTCACGGGTAATATTTAGTTTTAGAGTTGGAAATTAAAAAAAAAAGATGTGTATAGTTCATACGCGGTAGAAGTGAAACTTAGTATTCTGATTAATTTTTAAGAGAATGAGTTAAATACACTATGGAGGTGGTAAACATTAATTTTCGGCATTTAATCTATACTAATATTATAAAGAGGTAAAGTTTGTGAGTTTGTGACGTTGTAGGGACTAATCTCTGAAACTACTGGTCCGATTAGAAAAAATATTTCAGTGTTATATAGCCCATATTACGAGGAAGGTTATAGGCTATATATCATCACGCTAAGACCAATAGGAGCGGAGCACCAATGAAGAATGTTTCAAAATCGGTTTTTTACCTCGTGAGAGCCTCCGCTGCGTATTAGCGTTAGCCCAAAGTAACTATTCCACGCGGACGAAGACGCAGACAGAGGCTAGTTTTGTAATATTTTAAGACATATTAACAATGTTCATAATATACAATATATAACCACTTTTAACTTCCTAATGAATCTCTAAACACTGATTTGATTTCTACTGTAATTTCACGGGTAATATTTAGTTTTAGAGTGGGAAATTAAATAAAAAAGTTGTGTATAGTTCATACGTGGTAGAAGTGAAACTTAGTATTCTGATTAATTTTAAGAGAATGAGATAAATACACTATGGAGGTGGTAAACATTAATTTTCGGCATTATCTATACTAATATTATAAAGAGGTAAAGTTTGTGAGTTTGTGACGTTGTAGGTGCTAATCTCAGAAACTACTGGTCCGATTTGAAAAATTATTTCAATGTTATAGGTTATAGGCTATAGAGGAAGGTTATAGGCTATATATTATCACGCTAAGACCAATAGATGCGTATCACCAATGAAGAATGTTTCAAAATCGTTTTTTTTCCTCCTGAGAGCTTCCGCTGCGTGTTAGCGTTAGCCCAAAGTAGCTATTCCACGCGGACAAAGACGCAGGCAGAGGCTAGTTTTGTAATATTTTAAGACATATTAACAATGTTCATAATATACAATATAGAACCACTTTTAAGAGTACGCGATAGTCACTACGAACCAGAGAGATCTTTTTCCTTACATAGTTTCGTTTCATAAAAAGAAGTGTCACTTCAAAGAATCTATATGCATCTATATAATCTTATTTTAAAAGTTGTACAATTTTGTTAGAATAATTTACTTGTAATAAAAAATAGTAATTGCAAATTACGTTTGCATTTTCAGGGTTATAAAATTAATGTGTCTTTTTCTTTGTATATACATATTAGAGCGGCATCATTCATTATATTATCACTGTGATTTTAGAGTTTGGTAAATTAAATCCTTCAAAGCAAAGGAATAAGCTCAATCAAAGTCTTACTTTCAAGTTATTTAAGTGAATGCAGTTTTGATTTCAGTAATTTACATTTGAACCTATTTCTTCAATATCAACTTTCAACATAAACTTTTTCACTTTTTATACCATTCGAAACCATAAATAGCATTTATCAGCGCTTTTCAATATCGATAAGAATATAAACACCTTTGTTCTTAATATATACATTAATAGGAACTTTCCAAAGGCCTCTGCACTTAATCTTCTTTCAAACAAGCATTACACACCAAGAGTTCTATTTATGTTGGTCGATAGCACCAGCTTAAGAAAACCTATATACACGCTGGAGTCAGTAACAACTGATTAAAGACAAGTGTGTCAGATTTGTTGGTCGTGATTATGTAATAATATATTTCTCAACGATCTGTTAAATGGTCACGATTATGTTCGCAGACCATCCTGTCTTCCACGTAATGTTTTGTATCAGTAATAGTGTTTATAGGAGTTATTGGTAACCCTAATGTTCTAATATTATTCCGTCCGATAATTGGAAGGCTGTTATTTACTGAGGCAGAAACTTTGCTTTCTTAAGAGGTAACGCGGGTGGCGTTCTGTCCAAACAAACGTATTCCCTTTTTTCCTTTCTGGATAATGTCACTAGAGCAAATATTTGTATACCAGTCATAGTATAATCTATATGTACCACGTCCATGTTTCGATTGTATCCATAAATCGATTAGTATAAAAGATAAGCTTTCAAATATCACCTGATTTTACCAAAGATTTTAAACGTTCTGCAAACAAATTTGACGAATTTAATAAAAAAAAAAAAAATTATACCTACACGGCAAAAATCCTTCTTATTTTGTCTCTGATAAAAATATTAAAACCGGAGTACTTTTGGAGGACGAAAAGAGCTATTTGGCGCTATATTTGATGGTTCGAGTAGAATGCGACAGTAATAGACTCCGATTCTTCAACTTTTATACAGACAGCAAAACAACAAATTGCATGTATCTAACTGGTAACTCGTGTTAATTGCGGCTGCAATTCGATATTTACATTAGTTCATGTATGTATCTATCTGTATAGTCTGAAGTTAATACTCAAACTTGAAACTCGTAATACGTTAATAAGAGATCGAACCCTCTAGAAAATATATGTACTTCAAAACCAGCCACATATTGATGAAAAACTCTACATATAATTTTGATATATGACTAAAAATCGAAACGTTAGTCCTTCTGAAAATAAATATTCTAACAATGTTCGTGGATTTTTTTAGTCGTCTATACTACTGTATTATTTACTTTAAGCAGTTCAAACTTGTATAAACAGAACGTATGCTTTAAATGCGCCTGGAAATAAACTCACAAAGGAAATTGTATTCCGAACAGTCATAAGACGGGTATATCCTTTTCTAGTCATAGTTCTTATTCATAATACTAACTGGTATTCGAGCAGCCAAGATTGTTATTGTATCGGGATTGTATTGCCGTATCGGCATGGCGCGTAGAAAATGGCGCTGGGTGGCACGGACATGGTAATACTGCCCGAGTAATAACGACTGTCTAGCTTCGGCTATAATGGCGTATTTTCGGATTAGTCGATATATATCTAATAGCTTGCAGGCTGGTATGATACTGATGAGTGGTAAAGTGATATAGATCTATCTGTCTGTGGTCACTGTTGTTTCTAAATTGCATTATGCATACTATCAAGTACAAACTGGCCACTTTATTGTGATACACTAAAAAAACTTATTTTCGACATTAGAACACTATGGAACAATGGAAAATATAATAGACAAACGTATCAGAACTCTATATTTCCGTGAAAATATAGTACATAGAAATAAAAGATAAAACATATATACTAAAAATCGAAACGTAAAATAAATATAAATAAAAATAAATATTCTAACAATGTTCGTGGATTTTTTAGTCGACTATACTATTGTATTATTTACTTTAAGCAGTTCAAACTTGTATAAACAGAACGTATGCTTAACACGATTCCATTAAATGCGCCTGGAAATGAACTCACAAAGGAAATTGTATTCTGAACAGTCATAAGACGGGTATATCCTTTTCTAGTCATAGTTCTTATTCATAATACTAACTGGTATTCGAGCAGTCAAGATTGTTATTGTATCGGGATTGTATTGCCGTATCGGCATGGCGCGTAGAAAATGGCGCTGGGTGGCACGGACATGGCAATACTGCCCGAGTAATAACGACTGTCTAGCTTCGGCTATAATGGCGTAGTTTCGGATTAGTCGATATATATCTAATAGCTTGCAGGCTGGTATGATAGTGATGAGTATAGTGTTATAAATCTGTCCGTGGTTACCGTTGTTTCTGGATTGCATTATGCATACTATCAAGTACAGACTGGCAACTTTATTGTGATACAATAAAAAAACTTATTTTCGACATTAGAACACTATGGAACAATGGAAAATATAATAGACAAACGTATCAGAACTCTATATTTCCGTGAAAATATAGTACATAGAAATAAAAGATAAAACATATATAGGCCATATTTTACATAAACAAATCAATGTGCTATAATAAACTGACTAATACATTTGAAAAACAATATAAAGAAAATAATTACTCACTAAAATAAAAAACATGTTCTATTAATAGCACGAAAGTTTATCGTTGAATGATAACAAAATGGCTGACTCACATAATTATTCACACGTTCGATCACGTAGTCCTTTCATTTTTAATTAAAACATTGATTTCTATTGAACTAACACTTTCTCGCGGTTTTGTACGTCTTATTTGTATATAATTCTCATCATTTGTTATACGCCTCATTTGTTTAAAATCATTTTTTTTCTCTCACTGACTACGCTATTGGCCTAGCAAGGCCTTAACAGCTTCACCAGACTACGGATGTGGACAGTATTGTGTAATACCACATAACTCCTATCACTTGAAATTCAAGAAACGTTTAATGTTGTTTGAAATTCATACTTTCGAGAAGCTGCATGTTGTTCATATACAAATAAGCACGTTTTTGAGACACGGCTAACTGTTTGTTTTGAGTACCACGCCATATCCCGAGACTTAAATATTTTACATTGAGTTGATTTTATTAACCACTATTTTTACATCGGCTTCCACGCGGATAAAGTCGCGTGCACAGCTAGCCATTTATAAGTCTAGAAACAATAATTATTTATCTGTCAAATTTCACATAATAACAGTCGCATATGAATGTCCCATTGTTGGGTAAGAAATAGTTTTACAGGTACGCAGCGAGTTCAGTGGAACGCGACGTGCTGCCAATATAAAAGGGGATTTTTAGAAACATAAGCTTGTACCTTCCCACGAAAACATTTGTTACTCATGCATGTAGATACCTTCATGATGTTTTTGCTCACGGCCAGTCCATGGTGTTACTAATTCATTATATTTGATGATTGAAATACGTGAATTTAAATTAATTGCTATATACTGAGGCCTATTGTTTCCACTAGTATTATAAAATTTGTTTGAATATTATAATGTCTGGAGCAATGATGGCTTAGTTGGCAGGGTGTTCAGACACAGCGTAGATGGACGGAGGTACTAGGTTCGAATGTGCTGTGCGCAGTTATGTTATAAAACGATAGTGGAGTAACTTATATATGTCATTTGGATCTTACACATATTTAATAATAAAAAGAGATGCAATAATATGGAAAACTGCAAGTGAGAGAAAGAGAAAACCAAGGACAGGGATTACAAGAGTATGGATCACTGTGTGACGGAATGATGTTTCAAATCGATTCTTTTTTATAAAAGTCTAATAACAAAAATGGTAATTATAACGATAACATTATTGGTTATTATATAACATTATGCCGTACTTGATTCGCATCCAAATTACTATTATAAAAAGATAACGTCTATACGTTTATAAATGGTAACCTGTGGATCTGCGGACACAATTTTAATAATTCTGTTAGAGAGTTACGTTCAGGCTGTTTATAGGTTGTTTTGTTATTAACTCGGTAAAAATCAGGCCAGTAGTGTTTGTTTTTTTTTTTTATGTCATAGATGGCAAACGAACAGGTACCCACCTGATGTTAAGTGATGACCACCATCCATGGACACTAACAACACCAGAGGAGTTGCAAGTGCGTTGCCACCCTTTGGGGGGAAGGGTTAGGGGAGGGAGAGGGAGAGGAGAGGAGAGGAGAGGGGAAGGGAGATGGGCCTCCGGCGCTCTCACTGACCGAACGAAACGCAACAATGCAAGCACTGTTACTTCACGTCGGTTTTCTGTGAGAGGGTGGTACTACCCTGGACGAGCCGACCCATTAAAATTCATGAAAATTCTTCATTGTTGCTGATTCTTCTTGATAACAAGAATATTTATTCGATTTTATTTGGAAATATCCATTATTTCATTAGTACCATACTATGACGCCGTGGACAACGTATGATAACGATATATTAGCTGATAACAAACGACCTTCTGACGCATTCTATATTGATATTATGATAAATATATAATTAACAATTTTTAATCCCCTTATGTACCTGTGGGTTTTACCATATTCAGTTTATTACAGCAAAAGATTTATCTCAACTTATATAATTTTTTATAACATTGTCACAACTAGTGTGTTTAGAATTTTAAATTAAATTCAACAGGTCAATGTTTTATGTCACATATTTACTAGCAACGCTCCTAGCGGGAATACGGATGAACTCAATCTGTTATTTACAGAAAAGTAAATATTCATTTTTAGATAGAAAAGATCATAGTAAGTTAGCACAAAGTGACGTATGTGGAAGACTATGATAGAGTATCGTGGTCGTATGTAGAAGACTATGATAGAGTATCGTGGTTGGTAACACATTTCTGCGATGAAAGTAACAGCCCAATGAACAATAAAAATGGCAGAATATTATTGTATCGCGTCAAACCACGTCAATTACATTATCTCTTTAGTGAAAAAACTGCTACCAAATCAGGGATTCCCTTAGTTTCAGGAGAAATATTAAACGGACAACATTTTCGCGGCGATTTACGTAGTTAAAAAATTGAGCTAATATATTTAGATTACCTTTTGCATAGATGGATAAGTGATAATAAAAATATCGAATTATTTGTTTGTTTTATATGGAAGAAAAGAAAGGCCAAATGAATAGTGGCATATCTATGTTTTAGTAATAGTTTGAGCTACTTAAATAAATGGATTTTTCAGTAACCTTAGTAGTCGTCAGAGGTTATTTGTAACAGTTGAATTTTAAGAAGAGTCTGGATTAAATTAAGAGGGAAGTCGGTATTTAAAGATTCGATAGTGGAATGTTCCAGTGACTATCCTATCTCTGATTGTGTTGCATGTGCAATTCTTGACCTCTAGTCCAAGACCTGTTTGTTTTTTAAAAGACAATTCCTGTATTAGGAATTTAGCCCTACTTTACAAGAAACTGTACACACTGGCAATTAAAAGTAACAAAATACATTCAGACTGAATGAAACACAAAGGATAATTATTTTATGTGAGATTCGAATGCTGTTGCGTGAAAACCGAGTGCAGAGTGTAACTATCTTTAAAGAAGTAAAAAATGTAATTTAAAAATTAAATAATACTGAGAATTGAAACAGATAAAAGTGAACAGTGGAAGCACTGTCTGTTAAGATCCGGAAGCTAACAAAACGGGAGATATCTAAGATAACCTAAATCGCGGAACCTGCGCGTGCGTTGACCTCGCGCCTCCCCCCACGACCGCGGTCGGGATACGCTTGACTTGACTGCACGTATTATAATATCCATGTCATTTGGCCCGCGTGCCATTAATGTAATTAGGAGCTTCACTACGTTTCGTTTTATTAAATCATTGACTACATCATTAGCTTTGCCCGCGGTTCTTAACGCATTTGTTATAACTAACAATTGAATTATACTGCCGTCCAAAGGACTGCAACTGCCGTTTTATGTAATATTGAGATTTATATATGGATATTCAGAATCAAAAAGAAGGTGCATGAAATATTTTTTGTACACTTCTGAAGCACAAATAACAGACGGACTTTTTTAAATGCAGCCTGCAAACTTGTTGACTTTTCTTCGATTTATGTTATAGCTAGAGTAGCCCTTTTTCTCTATAGCTTAATGGCGACGGTACACCATAATAAATATCGTGTAAACATTATTCGTATCATGAACCACACAAATAATTGTCCTGTGCGGAATTTGAGAGCACAATACTCACTCAGTCACCTCACTCACTTCACTCACCAATGTCTTAAATAACTGCGCTAACCATACAAGCACAATAATAATTTAATATTATGATAATGAATGTGAAAAATAACAAGTAATCTAAGTATTATCATAATACGTTGTGATTCCCTTTTATCCGGGGATGAACATTCTTTTAAACCTATGGATCGCAAATATTATCATGTACGATTTCTTGGAAATTCATTAAATGAAAATATAAATCAATTTTTTTTATGGCATTAGAATGAACTAGCTACTATCTGTGATTACGCTCCGGTTAATCATATCTTTATATATACAACCAGCGAGCACGGAGAAGGTGCATGAAATATTTTTTGTACACTTATGAAGCACAAATAACAGAAGGACTTTTTTAAATGCAGGCTGCAAACTTTTTGACTTTTCTTCGATTTATGTTATAGTTAGAGTCGCCCTTTTTCTCTATAGCTTAATGGCGACAGTATACCAAAATAAATATTGTGTAAACGTTATTCGTGTCATGAACCACACAAATAATTGTCCTGTGCGGAATTTGAAAGCACAATACTCACTCAACTCAACTCACTCAGTCACCTTACTCACGTCACTCACTCCACTCACTCACTCAGTCTTAAATAACTGCGCTAACCGTACAAGCACAATACTAATTTAATATTATGATAATGAATGTGAAAAATAACAAGTAATCTAAGTATTATCATAATACGCTGTGATTCCCTTTTATCCGGGGATGAACATTCTTTTAAACCTATGGATTGTAAATATTATCATGTGCGATTTCTTGGAATTTCATTAAACGAAAATATAAATCACATTTTTTATACCATTAGTATGAACTAGCTACTATATGTGATTACGCTCCGGTTAATCATATATTTATAAATACAACTAGCGAGCACGGCGGACGTTGTCCCATCCTGATAATAAAAAAACCTTAACAAATTATATACCTAAACCCTCCTCATGTATCACTTTTATTTCGAACTGACTACGCTATTGGTCTAGTAAGGCCTTAACAGCTTCACCGGACTACTCATAAATCACTTTATCTACTGGTGGAAACCGTATGAAAATCCGTTTAGTAGTTTTTCAGTTTATCGCCAACAGACAGACAGATTTAATGGTGGTAGATCCACGCTGAAACTATTACTGGTTTCAAAGAGTGGCAATGCACTTGCAACTCCTCTGGTGTTGCTAGTGTCTATGGACGGTGGTGATCACTTAACATCAGGTGACCCACATGTTCGTTTGCCATCTATGAGATAAAAAAATATATTTAGGTTTCGATTATCGTTTGGATTTTTTTTGATAATTATGATTATATTTTAGTTAATTTAAAAAAATGTCTATATACATTATAACTAATGTGCTATTCTGATATATGCGCTACTGTAAAAGTTTCGATTATAGTTTGGATTTTTTTTCATAATTATGATTATATTTTAGTTAACTCAAACAATGTCTATATACATTATAACTAATGTGCTATTCTGATATATGCGCTACTGTAAAATCTCATAAATTTTCTCGTATATAATTGATATAATTTAAGGAAGACGAAGTCGCAGTTATAATATACTAGCTTTTTACTAGTAGTATATAGTATTATATACTAGCTAGTATGTAGTAGCATTTTACTATAGTTACTTTGGGCTCTACAACTCTCTCTACAGCTCTAGAACTTTTCTCTAGAACTCAATCATATATATCTCATCGTTAAGTCAGCGTTGCTAAGAAACGTTTTCGTTTTTTCTTCGCAACTTTGCAAATCCGAATAACCACAAAAAAGTATTTTCATTTTTCGGGTTAAAATTTCGACTATATATATGCCTATGACACTCAAAAATAACGTGGCTTTATATTGGTACAAGAATTTTCAAAATCAGTTTAGCAGATCCAGATATTACCCCCTACAACGTCACAAACTCACAAACTTTACCTCTTTATAATATTATTCTTGATAATAGCTTCTGCCCGCGACTTTGTCGGCGTGGAACAGATACTTTGGGCTAACGTTAACACGCAGCGGAAGCTCTCAAGATGAAAAAAAAACGATGTTGAAACATTCTTCATTGGTCTTAGCGTGGTGATATATAGCCTTCCTCGACAAATGAGCTCTCTAACACTGAAATAATTATTCAAATCTGACCAGTAGTTCCTGAGATTACCCCTTACAACGTCACAAACTCACAAACTTTACCTCTTTGTAATATTAGTATAGATAGGTATATATAATAATAAAAATATATGGTAATAAAAACTGAACCCAGTTGAAACTGCAAACGAGAGATGTAAGATTCAAAGAACATCGTGAAGCCGTAATAATTATAGTGATATTTATTGGTAGCATTTCAAACAGAACTTATGTGCAGTATAAACATATACAACCCTTTAAAGTTGGATTACGAAGCTCAACACAATTCGTCATACAAGACGATCAGCATTACTCACAGCTATGCTCAATTTGTACCAAAGAGTAATATACGTACAGTAAAGATACTTCTTATTATTAATAAAGATAATTGTTCGTTACAGCTATGAAATGTAGAGGTATGGAGTAGTAGAGAGTGTTTATTAAATAGAATACCTACACTAAGATGATGTCGCTGAAGAATAATGGTCACATTTAAAAAAAGCGCTATTTATTTTTACTAAAGGATATAAATCGCTTTATAAAAAGGATAGTTTCAAAAACTTGTACAGTTATATTCTCAAGCCAAACTATAAACCGAAGTCATGCGTGGTAGCTAGTATATAAATATAAGAGTAGATGCCGGTGGATGTGAGTTAAATATACTCTACAATTGTTAGACGAATTACTATGGCAATTGGTATGTATCAACAAGTGAGATAGAACTGGAAATGCACTGCAACTGGTTTCAGCATGAATGGGTTCGCTCGTCCGGGGTAGTACCACCCTCTCACAGAAAACCGACGTGAAGTAACAGTGCTTGCATTGTTGCGTTTCGTTCGGTCAGTGAGAGCGACGGAGGCCCACCTCCCCCCTCTCTGAGAGGAAAGCCTCTTCTCCCTTTTCGCCATCTCCCTTCCCTCTTCCCCCTTCCCCACCAACACAGCCTGGCAAAGCACTTACTACACCTCTGGTGTTGCTTGGTGTCTATGGACGGTGGTGATCACTTAACATCACGTGACCCATCTGTTCGTTTGCCTTGTTATGATATAAAAAAAAGTATGCACGCGGGACCTCATGGAAAACCTAGTAAGTAGTAGTAACTGATCAACAAAATAATTCCATACATTTAGTATTCTTATGAACTTAATCGCTCCGTACGTGATGGAATGTACAGAGCCGTTGGGTAGAATAATTTATAATATCTGATAACGTTTCATTAATACATTTGTGGTAGATTTGCCACACCTGGCGACTTACATGCACCTACAAAAACACGCAGCTTCAATAATCACAAAGACACACCGACTCACTTTATTTTATTACTAGCAGTACACGCAGCTCCGCATGCGTTTTTTAAAATCGTATTATAGATTTTTGAGACTATGTACAATTACAGAAACGCTCTTTAAAGACAATTGTAAGTACGACGCGCACGCCA
>MU159549.1:33264-47128 GCA_015888305.1 Antheraea pernyi | reverse complement strand
ATCTAAGATCTTATTAGGAAAACCTCTATATCATTAATGTTATTAATAATTATAATGTCGAATTGTAAACAATAAGCCGATAATTATTTCTCTCATTAAAAATAAAGAATGAGTTGAAATCTTGCTAAATTTCATGCAGACAAAGTCGCGGATAACAGCTAGTCTAAAATAGAATAACCACAATTACTTTTTATTAGGTTCGCTATCTACCAGTGAAAGTCCCGTGAAAATCGATGTAACCGTTTTGGTGATAGCACTGCGGGCGAAGCCACGGTTAACAGCTAGTCTAATTTAAAATATACTAAATTACTTTTTATAAGGTCAGCTATCTGTCAGTGAAAGTGCCGTGGAAATCGGTCCAACCGTTTTGAAGATAGCATGGCAGACGAAGCCGTGGTTAACAGGTAGTCTAATTTAAAGTAGCCTAAGTAACGCGCTGCAATTTTTTCTATCTGCTAGTGAAATTCCCGTCAATATCGGTTCAGCCGTTTCGATGATTACCCGGATCAAACAGACAGACAGACCGACAAAAATTTTAAAATTGCTTTTTTCTTATCAGAAACGTGTATACTTTCATACCCAATCAGTGATTTTTTTTAATTTTGATATTACATACAGACACTTCATTTTTATTATATGTATAGAATAGATGATGAACAATAATAATACAACAAAATAATCCCAAGGAGGGTTGATGTCAGGCAGGCGGCCGATCGTAAAAATTAAGCCAAATCATATACCACAACATGCGAAACATGTTGTACCGACCCTACTTATGTGGGATAAGGGTAAGGAGAAGAAGTATAGAATAGATGACTTCCGGCCGTCGCATTCGGAAATCAGTGTGATCCCATGGAAACTTCCCATATAAACGCAGACACAACGATTTCTATCGATAACCCATATAGTCAATTTACCTGAAACGAATCGGCAAATTTTGCAAATTTCCGAATTTTTTTTTTCTTTTCTAAGCGAGCCTACTCCGTTCTTAAAAGTCGGCAACGCATTCGTGATTTATGTTTGTCACGAATAGTATTTTAAAAAATACGTATAAAACAAAGCTGCGTATTAATCGGTTCATTCGAAACGACGTGATACAAAAATTAAAATTAGGGATTTTACCAGAAATTAATAGTCGATTAACTAACTATAATTATATACGTAACAGTTTTCTTAATATATTTACGGCTTTTATGATTGATGGGGACTGACAGAGAGGGTTTAATCAATAAACTTTTATATTCAGCATAACCATATTTATCCCTCACGTTTCTATAAAATATTGGGATAGTTCCTAATAAATAATAGGAACATTGTACAAAAGCTTCATTTTTTTTTCAAATCATATTCACTTGTCAGTCAACTATCTTAACGGAGTTTTCGGCGGGATCTTGGAATGTCATAAAGTGGATTTTTACTCTATACTCTGTAATATTGATGGTGTTTTACATAATACAGTTTGGTTATTGTGCAGTGTCTGGGAAGCAGTGTATGGGTGTAGTAAATGAAGTGGATGGGAAATAATACCAAGAAGCATGGATTCTGACATACCACAAAAACTACCTGGAAAGATCTTACAAGAGGCCACCATCTTTTTAGAACATTGAAATGATCGCAAGAGACTTGTAATATCATCTCTATCAGAACTATCGTAGCGTCAACGAGATGAAGTCGCGGTTCTGCGCGATTTTGATAATTTTAATCTATGACAGCAAAGAGATGAATGTTACACGTATTAAACTATATTTAGTCAGGGACCGGTGGCGGCGGAATGCACCGACCAATTGATTACGCATGCGTCTAAATTAGCCATAATTGTACAAAAACTCATAAACTTCACAGTGATTTTGTACTGAAAGCGAAGAGAAATATAACAATAACTGCAAGAGACGAGAATATAATAGATATTTGCATCATATCTAAGCTATCTCAAACAAGGATACCTAATATTTTGATGTTACAGTACGCTAAATAGATATCCATGGTTCGATTAAATCTTTAATAATTTTAATTACGTGATGATAAATAAAGAATAGTACAATTTGAAACAAATCTAAAAATTAAAATAGCAACAAATGGATTATTTAATAGAGAAAATAGTTTAACATGTTCATAATTAATTTATTCGATTTAAGGTTCACAAATCATGGAGATTCTATGAAACCGTGTAATAATTTACATATAAGCATTATATCAGACATTTTTGTTTATACTCCATAAGTTTTAGCGTTTGATCACAATTACCACAGATGTGGTAAGATGGTAAACACGCTAAACCTAGTGGTGAACTGGCTCTCAAATGCAGCTACGGGAACATATCAACCGCTGCTTGGTGTCAGATTTTCCGCTTAAGGGTGATAGCTATCTACTCTTCTCTCGTACTTAAGTCGCCTCGTCATTAAAATTACAATAATTTTTCATAGACCAATTGATTTGAGACAAAGATTAAATGTTACTCGAGGACATGTTGAATAATTTTCTTGGTGAGGTTTTATCACGAATGCAGTACTTTAGCAGTGACGCATGTTTAAACAAACAGATAGACAGACACGTCTAAAACTGATTAAAATGTATTTGATACTTATTCCTGCACCTGCAACATTTTTTTATTACAAAAATCTCAATAGTACAGACACGATACATTTACATTCTTAGTATATATATAGAAGATAACAAACGACGCAGACAAAACCGCGGGTACCAACTGGTTATTAAAACATTATGTACTCACCGCCAAGTGAAGCAGATTATAAAAATGTGGTGTAAGAAAAAAACATAAAATTTTGCAACGTCTTTGGCAATTTTGAATCGAATTAAAGGAATGTCGATCGGTATGAGATAAAACTTGTTTAATTACACCTAAACGGTAAACGCAATAAGTGGCTTTTCGATTATGATAAATTATATGTTAGATTATTAACTCTTAGCATAAATCACGTATGCAATATTATGGATTTTTTATATTGGCAAATTAAAGTACAATCCTTGCGAAACTTTTCCACCGCACTATTAATGCAAATGTAGGTATTATTACTCCAATACAATAATACGTACAGACCGATCAGTGTAAAAGTTAGTACAAAGTGTTGTTCCATTGAGAAGTTCGCTATATTATTCATTTATATATACTATAACTCACTACTAGGTGACGCTATGTTATTGTTATCTCTATATTATAATTTAACACGGATAAAGTCACGGACTTATAAACATTTGAAAGAAGATGTCGATATATCTTAGATCCAACAACTTCAGCACTATTCCACCGATCACTAAAATTTGGCACCTGTAAATATTTTTTATCATCTTCATCAGTCTGTAAAAGACCCACTGCAGAGCCGTAAGCCTCTTCCCGAAGGATTTTTTTTAACGTGGAGAAATCCCTTATGAATACGCCATCCGCCCGGGGGAGAGGGTGGGTTATGTCTGACTCGCACGGACTAAAACCACGACATATTGGTGATTTCAAACTCTAAGAAAACATATAATAAAATAACATCGAGACAACTTAATACATTCTGTGCCAATCCATTTTGACCTTTATGTCCTTCGGGCCATTTGAAATTGTGACAAAAATAGACTATTTCATGAAGTGAAAACTTTTTAGACGCGTCGAGCGGTATTTTGGCAGGACATCAATTTATAATTTCGCATCATAACATGCTAATAAACTTGACCGATTGTATTGCAATTGCGCGGCTTGTGTCACACTGGCGACGCGTAGTTTTGAGGCCTGTATATATATAATATTGATATTACGTATTGAGATTGTGCGGCATATAATTATAAACCTTACTAAAATGTATATAATTATTGCTCCGTGTGCCAATATATGTAAAAGAGAGACTAATGTTAATAATTTTAATTCACAAATTATGAAATTTAAATAATTCACACCATAATTAATTTAAAAATGCAAATGAGAACATAGTTATAACATAGTTTTGAGTTTTCACTTATGTCGGCAGTCCTTATAACTGCCTCGAGGTTTCTCCGACTTTCTACGTTATTGGCCTAACTGGCCTGAACAGTTTCACCGGGTACATCACGTATCATCACACAATATTACGTTACAACATAATACATAACACGACATAAGTAATCCTTACGTTTTCAATTATCAAATCGTGTACTACCGGTGGTACACGTGGCACGGAACGTGTTAAAGATAAACAAATGCCAATTATAAGTTCTATAATCACATTTTAACTTTGTTTTTTTTTTAAATTAAATTCTTGAATATATCATACACAAGTCCGAACTAATATACAGCTATATCCAGATCATCCAAAAAAACTGTCTTTATTTTATTTTTATTTTTTTCGAACTGACTACGCTATTGACCAAGCGAGGTCTTAACAGCTTCACCGGAAAACTGTCTGTACGTAATCAACTTCTACTTGACTAACTTTCATGTAATTTTGATATTCAACCCAAAATACAGCTTAAAAAAAAATTAAATCCTCCTTTTTTTTAATACACAACTCCATATGCATTGAGTTCTGTATCAACTTTCTTATAATACATTTCATATGTTTAGAATTGACATAAGCACATCTTATGATAAGTATACTTACTCTCAAACGCAATTACCGGAAATAACTATTAGGCTATGTTTAGATTATTATTATATTTTACAATAACTGCTGTTATAGACAGTTGTCAATTATTCCGCTATTGTGTAAGTTCTCTGTTTTGCTTTTGTAATTTGTGATTGATAATGAAATGGATGCTTGTGTCGTATCATGACTTTGAGTTCGAACAACGTGAAGTGCTTTCACTTTTTCGCACACATTAGTATTTGCATAATGCTTGCTTGTTTGTTTTAACGGATAACCAACAGCAGAATAATTATGTTTTAAATAATTTGTTTGCGTAAAGATAACATATTAGCGTTGTTGCAATAATTATACATATACATGGTGGTCTTTATGGTGTTTTTTTTTTTTTTTCGAACTGACTATGCTATTGACCTGGCAAGGTCTTTACAGCTTCACCGGACTACTAAGGCCGAGCGCTTAGGGCACTCAGCCGATTTTGGTTTTGGGTAACATACACAAGGGTGCACGCACACCTCGGCTTGGGCTGTTTCCTGGAAAAAGACACGTCTGTCCTAGCTAACTATTCTAAGCTATTCATACATATATACATTTGTGAACCATACAATCGAAATTGCATGATTCACAAATGAATACGTGTATATCGGATTGAAACGAACTTAAACTATTCGATTCAGTTCGATGAGGGAAAAAAAAAAAACAAAACCCTCCCACCATGTGTATATATGTGCACGTGTGTGAGAGAGATGATCTCATATGTCTGTTCAAGTGATGTAGGTGAGTCACTGTATCGCGAAAATAATATCAAGAGGGCTCCGCGCGGGGACGACCTAGGCTCGAGATATTATGTGCACGTGTGTGAGAGAGATGATCTCATATGTCTGTTCAAGTGATGTAGGTGAGTCACTGTATCGCGAAAATAATATCAAGAGGGCTCCGCGCGGGGACGACCTAGGCTCGAGATATTATTGAGAACCGCGAAGTGTGCGGGAGCTAATAGGGATCGATTACAAAAGCGTGGGCGCAACACGCATTTTATAAGATTGAATTTAAATTTACTAACGGTGACGGCACCGAAGTCTAAAAATAGACATAACAAAAATTATTATTATTGTTTGACGGTTATTTTTAGGGGAAGATAGACGTAAATACGCGATTTACTCTATCTTATTTGAGTTATTTATTTTTTAACAGCTGCGCGCGCGAGCCGTTGTAGTGTAGCCGCGATGGCTGGAAATCTATGGATTGCCGTGACGGCACCTAGTAGCGGATTACGAGAGCACTCTTCGTACGCCGAGATCTCCGAGATCTCGTGGAAAATGAGTAGTTGACCTGCGTAGTCAATACTCGATAGGGAAAAGGAGTATGCGGGGTCATCCTGTGAAGGATTAGCCGCCGGAGGTTTGGGAGTGTGCTGGGACGCGGGTTTAGGAGCCCACGGGGCCTGAGGGGCCCGGTAGGGGCGGGGGGGCGCACTAGTCGCGGGTACGGACGCTGCCGGTGCACGAGACGTGCCCGGCAGGTTCGGGAAGGCCTCTCGAGACATGAGAGGCGGAGGTCGAGGACGGGCGGGGGCAGCGGCCGTCTTAGACGGCGACGCCTGCCTGGGGTATCGAGGGCGCTTTGTGCGCGGGGCGCGGGGACATCCGCGATAATTCGCGGTATGGCCCACGCCGCGGCACAGAACACAGCTCGGAGGGTCGGAGGCGTCTTTCGTGCGAGAACACTCCCTAGTGGAGTGGTCGCCGAGGCACTTAACGCACCTGGGTTTCAGGCGACAGTTTCGTGCGGAGTGTCCGTACACCTGGCAGTTGTGACACTGCGAGGGCACAGACGTTTTGCGCGGCGGCTCGACTATGACGCCGGAGAGGCCGCAAAGGGATGTAAGATTAAAAATCGCTTTCCCCTGAGGGGTGCGATCGAGGACAACGAGAACCATATCATATGGAGCCCTGGTGCGCGGAGAGCGCATACGATGAACCTCGCGAACAGGAATCTTCTGTTCCTTGAGGTCGTCTGAAATGTCGTCAGTCGGGAGTTCTGAGGGGACTCTACGGATCACAACCCGTAGTTTACGCTCCTCTTCGAGAGAGTGCGTGAAATAGCCCCACTGGTTGTCCCGAAGGAAACGAGTGAGGTTGCGATGGGCGGTGGACGTGGCTACCTTCACCTGAATACCTACAGCGGTATTCACGGCGGAGGTGTAAGGGATACCTGCCGTTTCCAGCAGGCTAGAAATCTCAACCCAAGACGCTTTGTCTTGGATCGTAACGGGGGGCGGTGGGCGGGGCTTCTTGCCCGAAACTGCGGAACCCGCAGCCACGGGCGAGTCGGGTCTAGAGGGCGCTGGTGTCGCCTTTGGCACTTTCGCGCCATCGACGTTTGCGATCTTTTTAGAGGGCAATTTGTCCTCCGGATCGGAAGAGGAGTTCGAGCGCTTCTTGCGCGGTTTGCGGTGCGTGACGGTGGTGAAGCCATCGTCCGCAGCAGGGGCTTGCTCAGCCTGAGGGGCTTGCTCGGCAGGGGGATCCTGCTGAGCAGGAGGGTCTTGCTCCATGTCGGAGCCGGAGTCGGAGTCGGAGTCATCGCTATCGCGATCGGCTGGGATTGGGAAGTTGTTGGAAGCCTCGATCTTGGCATAGATCGAGGGAGCGGGCTTCGAGGAATGAGGGAGCTCGGTGCGACGCTTTGCAGCGTACGCATCGTAATCGTCTACGAGACGAGGACAGATAGCGGCTATGAAGCCGCGGAGGCTAATGAGCTCAGTCTCTAAGAGACTGATCTCTTGTTCAGCGGCCATACCGGGGCCTGAGGAGGGGAGTGGGGCGGGGGAAGACATGTGAAACCTCCCTGCCAGAGGGGCAGGGGGGCGCGCCTTAATGAATTTAACGGACTATCCCGAGTCCGGATCAAAGGGAGCTGTTTAAAACTAAACAAAATAGGAAAACAACGCAAATAAGTACCTGAGCGAGACAGGGGAAAAATAACATAAGACTACTTAAATAAACAAACAATAAAAAGAAAATAAATTTAAAAATAAATCACTGAAGAATTAAAGAAATACGTAAATAAATAGATAAACAAAAGAGTAAATAAATAAATATACCAAGAACTAGATAAAGCAATAAATAAATACAAGGAAAGGTCTCACTCAGTTCCAAGAAAAAGAACGCAGGTGCAGCGCACCTGTGAAGCGCAGGTGTGCCGGATCGAAACAAACAATAACTGACGTCACTAAATCACGAGTATTAAAATCGAACTTAGCGCGCGCAGCAAAACGGACAACCGCTCAAGTCGACGGTTCGATCGGAACTCCCTCATGACCGCGCTACCGCGTGTTACCTCTTTATGGTGGTTTTTCAACTTTATATTGGTATCTAACCAGAAAGGTATCAGAGAAAGTCCTGACACCTTTCAAGACTACAAGGAAACTTATAACTAAAAGCACCCCAGTGGCCAATGTTTTAACCACTGGACTCTCCAAAACCGTAAGGGATTAAACTCCACATAAACGAGTGTAGACTTTATGATGCACTGGCCAAAAATACCGTATTTAGTACAACTTTTGAAAATTTCCAACAACATAAAAATGTAAAAATAATGATGTTAAATTATACATATATCAAAACAGTGCTAAATATTTTAAAACGTTACCATCATTTTGGGATTTGCGTCTTAAAAAATCAGCCGATAGGTTAATGCTGTGTTTGAGTGCCTCCATACATTGGTACCCACTTATGCTACTTCTCGTTTAGTTTACCAAGCACGAACGTCTCGCTTGAGTGACTGAGACATTGTTAGACATTCGCATTCCAAAATTAGACGCGTCTACGTGCCTTGGAGATAGTTTTTATCAAATTAATCCATGGAAGTGACGTAAATCACTCTCCAAAACCGTAAGGGATTAAACTCCACATAAACGAGTGTAGACTTTATGATGCACTGGCCAAAAATACCGTATTTAGTACAACTTTTGAAAATTTCCAACAACATAAAAATGTAAAAATAATTATGTTAAATTATACATATATCAAAACAGTGCTAAATATTTTAAAACGTTACCATCATTTTGGGATTTGGGTCTTAAAAAATCAGCCGATAGGTTAATCCTGTGTTTGAGTGCCCCCATACATTAGTTCCCACTTATGCTACTTCTCGTTTAGTAGGTACCAAGCACTAACGTCTAGCTTGAGTGACTGAGACATTGTTAGACATTCGCATTCTAAAATTAGACACTAACACGTCTACGTGCCTTGGAGATAGTTTTTATCAAATTAATCCATGGAAGTGACGTAAATCAACGAATGTTTTATCGAATCTAATTAAGAATTATTATCGTACGAAAAACGACCTTTGCTCTGTGCATTTGTATGACGAGAGACGCAGCTAGGATTGTAATATATATCTACAAAACAAAGATAATATTTTCTGGAAATGACAACGAACTTACTTTTTATATTGAACTAACAAACAAGTAACAACTTTTTTTTTCGATCTGACTACACTATTCACCAAGCAAGGTCTTAACAGCTTCACCGGACTACTTAACAGCTTCACCGGACTACAACAAGTAACAACATTTTATCGTGACTTATGAAATAGATAACGAATTGCAGAGCTAAAGGTAAAAACTGGCCAAGTAATTTTTTTTTCAAATTGATTTTTTGTAGTTCGTGGCAATAAAATTACTCATTTCATAATATGAATATCCAAAACAAGTGTAAAACACATTGTGTCACATTTTTTTGTTGTTGTTGTATTTCTTCTGTAATAGTGAATAACTAGTGACTTCACCACGTCGGTTATTATTATTATTAGGCATATTTTATACAGAAAGCAATTACAAATACATATAACATACAACATTTTCTTTCAAAATCATTCATTATAATGTATTCAGGTCCACCATAAGATGCTTCTAAAATACAAATTGTCTCTCATGTAAAGTTTTGTAAATGTGACTTAACCAGTTTTCCCCATTTAGCGCTTCAATCGTATTCGAACAATCGAAAATAGAACCTTGACACTGGCAAATGTTTCTCCGACGCCAATAGAAAAAAATACATCGAAAACACAGTTACCAGGACACTCTACGATGCCCTGGTTTAGGAACACGAGTAGATAAGAATAACTTGTTTAACCTAGTTTTTTTAATAAATTAAATAGTTAGATACTTCGGTACAGGAAATTAGCACTTGTGCTAAATCAAAATAGCTTGTTGACCCCGAACCTGTGACCCGGCGAGGGCGTTCACCTTGCGAAATTATATTTTCCAATCGGATTTTATAAGTACGAGTATATTAGAAGTTTACCATGGATTATTTATTATTTTATTTTCGGCTACGATAATTTTAATAAACTAAGAAGACGGTGACCGTCTTGTTACAACTTTCCAGGGAGTTTTCTGGCGAGTCAGAATATCGGAAAAAAGGGTACCTACCGGGTCCAATTGTGAATCTAAAACATTCATGAATCCACCTGAACACACGAAAAGTTTCATCAATATCTGCCCAGCCTTTTAGGAGGAATTCAGTCACATACACACGGACAGAAGAAATATATATATAAAGATTAAGATTAACATTAATTACTTGTTTTTAATACAATGCAAAACGTTCGTTTTTGCTATACAATCATGAATTGTCTTTTGTGTTCATAATTGTAATTATGTCATTAATATTTAACACCTATAAACCTTTTTAGATGTATGTTGACTACGCACCCCTTTATGCAACGGCATAATTATTTGTATGCAAGAAATTACTCAAAATTCTTCTGTCTGTCAATAAATCTCTCGTCACAATTGGAAGAAATAGACACTCAAATGTACATATATAAAAATTCGAAACGGATAAAACCGTACTGGATTATTCTTATTGCCAAATAAAAAACATTACATTATTAATTTATTATCATATATAATTTACTAGCTGTGTCCGCGACTCCGTCCGCGTGGTATCTAATGTAAAAAACCAGCGACTAATAAAATCATCTGAATATATTAAGTCCATGTAGATATCTAGTTTTCGTCATTAAAATTGCAATACCTTTTGATAGAGTAAACCGATTTTAATAAACAAAGACTAAATATTACTCGATGATATGCTTTATGATTTTCTTGAGTGGAATTTAGTCTATGGGGTTTTGTCGAGAACTCAGTACTTTACAAGTTATGCGTGTTCATACAAACTCACAGACAGATAGAATATCTAAAAATGATTGAAATGTATTCTATTCTTGTGTGGAATTTAGTCTATGGGGTTTTGTCGAGAACTCAGTACTTTACAAGTGATGCGTGTACATACAAACTCACAGACAGATAGAAATATCTAAAAATGATTGAAATGTATTCTATTACTTTTTCCAACAACCTACAACATTTTTTTTCACAAAACTCTAAAAAGTATATACACTTTACATTCTTATTACAATATATTACTGTGTGAGACTGTAAGTCGCATTTAATAAATTATAACGTTTTACTTGGAATTCCCCCAAGTCATAGCAATAAAATCCAAAAAGAATTTTCGGGGCTTCTAATATTATTGTTTGTGCCTTGTACACATGCAATGAATGACTGACTCCATTGATTAAAAACAGAACATTAGAAGCCAGAGCCACCACGAACTTACGTAAAACGATGTTATGATATAGAAGATAATGATTTCGGTTCATTGCTTGAACTTGAAAAGAAAAAAGAATAATTGATTAAAAATCTGCAAATTGCTTTAATCAGATATAACAAATTTTTTTAGTTGTTTATACAGTTTATTACACTAATATTTAATCTGTTTTCGAATTTTTATTTAAATTTGACTCTACAAATAAAAAAAAATATACCTGGAAGTCGCGCCTTTCTAACTCGAAAATATAGGAGTTAGATCCTTGTATCTCGAAATTATTTTAAGTCGAAAACTCTTTAACCCCATGTGTCTTTCATTTCCCTTGACACTCGAGTTATAGAGATTCCACTGTATTAATACAGTTCAATATTAAGTATGTAAGGAATTAATATAGTATTAAGACACTTAAAATTAAGAAAAACTCTGCTAACCTGTTTACGGTTTATGACTTGATTATGTCCGTAAAGAATACAAATCGAATTATAATCTGTCATCACAATTTCCCACCGAAAATACAAATGTCAATAGAAACGCACGCCATTTTATTTATTTTTACTTGACAAGTGTCGCACAGATAAAAAAACGTCGATTACTTATAAAAACAAATAAGGACTGTAACGACTTGTGTTATAACAAGTGTCAAAACACGTACTGCACAATTCGCGAATGCGACATGTGGGCCAAGGTCGCGACAGGAGGAACAAATATTAATACTGTGCTAACAGACTTGGGAAACGGTATGCGGCTACCAACCAAAAACAAATGAATTTCATCGTACTAAATATGTAGGTGTTAAAATAAACAGTGGCACAATGCGAATAAATGTACACTTCATAATATTATTGTCGAAAGAGGCTGCGTTGAAAGGTAATCTTGATTTTAAATACAAAATCTTTTTAAAGTTTTTACTTAATTTTATTATTGAATATTTGCAACAACCATCGAGCGAGGAGGCTATTATGCGTGACTTAAAAATACCAGAACGACTGGCTACATGTTACAACAGTTATACTGCTCGTGATGCGAGACGCATAGAAGCAATGAAGTTTGTTTGAATTATCATAATTTGAGTTGTTGAAGACTCTTCACAAGACACTATTTTTTACCCGAATGTGCATAAGGTATTTTTTTCGAGTATATAAACACACTATATTTCTTTCTATATAGCCTGAGCGGTTTCATGAATTTTAAAATGTGCAACATATTAAATATTATATCTGAGTATAAAAGATTTAAAAGAATAAAAAACAGAAAGAATAATATTTTATTTTACGTCATTACTCTTTCAATATATTTTTAATTAATATTTATACTTGTTAACTATATAAAATACTGTAATAAAAAACGTTATTTACATTCACGTATTACGTACTCACGATATTCTACCAGAGTTAAGGCAAGATTTAATGTATAATATTATTGTGATAAAAACATAGTATAATGTATAAACAAAGAAGAAAAAAATGTCTAAACGTGACTGTACACACATCCTAGTAGTTTACCACAACAAGTTAATAAAACCATTTATAAGGCTGAATGAATGTGTTGCCTTTGCCTAATTCGTTTAATTATAACGATCGCCGTTTATGGTATAAAATGGAGGCAATTTTTTGTTAATCGCTCACTAAAATTTTAGTGAGAATGCTCCATTTTAATATTCTGATGGTAATCCAGCGCGCGCACCCGGAACTGTTTATTAAAACGTTGTATAGTAGTTTTTGGATATCTACGTATTTATTTCATGAATATATAGTTACGATTTTTTTAAACAAAAATAGTTAGCTGCCCGTATTATTTATAGAAATTTTAAAAATCTATTATTTCTGCAATTAGAGCATGCAAATTAAATTCATTTTATATAGGTACTTCTTCTATTATATTTTCTCAGCGCAATTTGGTTCATAGTTTAATTATTTGATTTAATTATTAATTGTTAATTCATTTGTTGGTTGTAATCTAGTGTTTAGTTTACGAGTTGATATATTGTGTATCACAAAAATATATTGAATAGAAAATAAATTTAATAAATCGATTGCAAGTATATTTTATATACATAATCTATACTAATATATAAAGCTGAAGAGTTTGTTTGTTTGGTTGAACGCTATGATCTCGGGAACTACCAGTCCGATTTGAGAAAATCTTTCGGTTTTAGATAGCTCATTTATCGAGGAAGTATATAGAGGAAGTATATATAATCACGCTAAGACCAATAGAAGCAGAGCACCAATGAATAATGTTTCTAAATCGAGCACTTTTTTTGCTTTTGAGAGATTCCTTATTATTATATACGTTGCCATGGTAACGTGGTAAGTCGTAGTAATAATATTCGTCCAATAGGACAGGCGAAGGAATTAATCCATACTGTCAATTCTGAAGTTATGTGGTAAGAAGTATCAAAGCTAACATTTTCAAAGTTTATTTTGTTTTCCTATTCAAAAACTTACTTTTATTTCCAATTTTTTATTTGTTCTCTATTACGTATTATAAAAATAAAGTTTGTGTATATACAATTAAAATAACAACTTTTTGATGAATGGATATGGCTACAAATGACCAAAAAAAACTTTTTTTTATACTTTGTCTATATTTTTATATTATTATATTTTGTCTGTTTGTTTGTTTGTTCTGGGTAATCGTCAAAACGACTGGACCTATTTTAACGGGAATTTTACTTTTTAC
>MU159549.1:10504-32966 GCA_015888305.1 Antheraea pernyi | reverse complement strand
ACAAAGGACTTTTTTTTTAACCGACTTCGAAAAAGGAGGCGGTTACTATGTTCGGTTGTATGTATTTTTTTATGTATGTTAATCGATATTTTCGTCAATTGTGAACCGATTTTAATGATTCTTTTTTTATTTGAATTGGTACACTATGTAGTGATTAACTGCTACCTTTGTATTCGTCCGTGTGAAATTAAAAATATGTTACAACTGCGTGAGACGCGTGCCTTACTGACTCCAAGAATAAATATACATAATCGAAAGACATATATTTGTTTGTAATATGAATTATATCCTCTTTTTGGTCAATTTGGCGGCCATATTGTCTTACTTAAGTACCACGTTTGCTTCTACATAACTCATTTATTATAGCAACGTATAAGAATAACTTAATTTAAGATATATTGTTCGATAATGTATAGTTTATAATTTTCATTACTTTCTTATATTGTGTTAGTGAGCACTGAGTTTGGTATATAGTAGGTTGAAGTTCCAGGTATGTTGCTGATGATAAATCCCATCCCATTCGATATACTATTAGTATTCATATATCTAATGTACACGTTACATGTTACAGTAGATGGCGTTCGTATCGTAGTTACAAATGTTTTTGAAAAAGCGTTTCTGTAATGTACACACCCACTCACAATTTTACATTTCTTTAATAATTTTTTAAAAAGCGCGTGCGGTGCCGCGGGTAACAGCTAGTCATAAATATAAAGCGCATCGATAGATTATATTTGGTATGTATTGTATAACTAATTTTATTCACATAAATTCATTTTATTCGAACAAGTGCCGTATTGTTTCTCTTTTAAATACAACAATTTTGTCCAATTTATAGTCTGTGCGCTATCTATATATTAATTACGTGAAGCCTAATCTTTGTATCCCTTTTTAACGGAATTGGGCGAACGGATGAACGTGTAACTTGGCATAGTTAAAGTTTATATGGAGGAGAAGTGCAGAAAGCTATTTATTTTATATAAAATGCATTAGAAGTACATTAAATTAATTAAAATATGCATTACTCACACTACTGCTTCAATTTTACACAACATATACACACATGTAAATAAAGAAGACATTTTGACATCTGTCAATAAAGGACTTCAAAAAAGGTTGTGAAGGAGGTTGCTATGCTCGACTGTATGTACTATTTTACTCTTACGTTTCAATTACCCTTTTTCATTCTACATTCAACAATGATATTAACCCTAATAACATTCAAACTTAAAAAAAATCAATGAACTATGGTTGAATGTCGACCACTGGGCGCCCACTAGTATTATATAGAAATGTCATTATTAATTAAACCGCTGTTAATAATGCAATATGATATTTGTTTCATGTAAATTTACTATAGCTTGCAAACGTCAAACAGAAAATAAAATGGAAAAGTATATCTTATACATATAATAACAATGTAAATGTAAAGTGTCTGTACTTTTAGATTTTTGGGAAAAAAATTGTCGCAAGTGTCTGGGTATAAGTAATAAAATATATTTCAATAATTTTTAGTAATGTTTGTCTGTCTGTTTGCTTGTCACATCACTGCTAAAGTACTGCGTTAACGATAAAACCCCACCAAGAAAATCATAAAGCATATCCTGGAGTAACATTTGGTTTGAGTTTCATTAAAATCGGTGCACTCTGTTAAAAATTATTGTAATTTTAATGACTAAGTATGAGAGAAAAGTAGATTATTAAATGAACTTAATAAATTCAGATGATTTTATTAGTAATGATTTGTACTTCAGGTTCCACGCAGACGAAGTCGCGGGCGCAGCTAGTAATTTAATAATTGTCAAAGACAATCCCAAAATTTTCTACTACAGATGCCAAGTAATCATTTTTCTTCCACTTTTCAGTGGAAATATAATTAAAAAAGAGCGGACAGAATACAAACTATTTGAACTAATTTCTTCTTTTTTTTTAAATGACTACGCTTTTGACCAAGCAAGGTTTTAACAGCTTCACCGGACTACTAAGGCGAGAACTAATTTAGTTTTTTACCAAATCAACTAATAAAAAATATTTTATACATACAGTATAGCCGCAAATCTACATACATTACAATAACACAAATAAACACACCCATCTGCAAAATTAAAGCGCAGATGCGTTATACTAGTATAAAATATTGTTATTAACTCCCTGTCAAAGGCCAGTAAACAATAAACCCATATCTAATAACATAAAGCGAATGGGGTGTCCGTCGTTTAGCCACATTATCCAATTGCAAGGGCCGACCGCAGTACTAAGCTGTCACATAAATCTCAATACAATGACCCTCTAATGGCCTAGCCCTTTTACACCATGAGAAAAATAACACGAGATATATACATAATGTCTAATGGATTTGCAATCGTTTATACGCTCTACATTTTATAAGTATGTTTTTTTCTTTTGACAAGGTAGGAATTACACATTTGCCTGTTCGAAATATTATCTAGATATTTCATTTCGAAATGATTTAATATACGTTTTCATATTTCCTATCTATTATATACATATAATAAAAATGAAGTGTCTGTATATAATATCAAAATAAAAATTTTGACTGATTGGGTATGAAAGTATACACGCTTCTGATAACAAAAATGCAATTTTTAAAATTTTTGTCGGTCTGTCTGTCTGTGGTTTTCACTGATATATCGTGGTAAGGTTCACTTAACATTTAGTGTTTGTTTCATGTCAATCGGTTCGTAAATAAAAAAGTTATGCCAATTTAAAGAATCACGTCGAACATTTGTTAAACTATCTATCTACTGTTCTTTCTCTTTTCAGTAGCATTGACTGCAACTTTACTAAATTTCATTATAATAATAATGGTCTATATAAAATTATGATTACATAATAATAATAATAAATATAAGGTAATTATGATCAGTTTCGGAAAATTAAATAACCAATGTCAGTTGACCTCAGATCTATATGATCAATCATATGAAATTGGGTTCAGCTTAGGCTGGTGATTTAGGTTGTACACGTCTGCGCAGGTATATAAAGCGCGCCGAGAGCCGCGCCGCTGCTTCGTAGTCCGGTGAAGCTGTAAAGACCTTAACAGGTCAATAGCATAGTCAGTTCAAGAAAAAAAAAACGCGCCGCTGCTTACAGCATTCAATTATTCGCAGCAAACGCACGTATTCCGGAGGCGCATGGCGTAACAGTTGCATTCGATAACACTGACTGTTTGCATAGTTCATCTATTCTATCTATCTTCTTCTATATACATACATATAATAAAAATGAAGTGTGTGTATGTAATATCAAAATAAATTTTTTCACTGATTGGGTATGAAAGTATACACGCTTCTGATAACAAAAATGCAATTTTTAAAATTTTTGTCGGTCTGTCTGTCTGTCTGTTTGATCCGGGTAATCTTCGAAACGGCTGAACCGATTTTGTCGGGAATTTCACTGGCAGATAGAGAAAATTACAGCGCGTTACTTAGGCTACTTTAAATTAGACTATCTGTTAACCGCGGCTTCGTCTGCCATGCTATCTTCAAAACGATTCGATCGATCTTCAGATCACTTTCACTGGCAGATAGCTGATCTTATAAAAAGTAATTTAAGCAATTTTAGTTTATACTAGCTGTTAACCGTGGCTTCGCCCGCTGTGCTATCACCAAAACGGTTACATCTTCACGGGACTTTCAATGGTAGATAACGAACCTAATAAAAAGTAATTGTGGTTATTCTATTTTAGGCTAGCTGTTACCAGCGACTTTGTCTGCATGAAATTTAGCAAGATTTCAACTTATTCTTTATTTTTAATAAGAGAAATAATTATCGGCTTATTGTTGTAAGTAAAGTTGTAAGTGTAGTAGTTGTAAAGTAGTGTAAAGACTAAGTTTCAGGAATTCGGTATCTTAACTCTGCCCTCCCAATATTCTTCTTCTCGATGACTGGGCTGTTTTCCGAACCGGTAGTAGCTTTGACGTTCATAAGCGCCTTCTTTGATTTTGATTTTGTTTACAATTCGACATTATAATTATTAATAACATTAATGATATAGAGGTATTCCTAATAAGATCTTAGATTATATACATCAACATCCTTTTTTTAATTTGAAAAATGATTACTTAAAAGAATTGCATGAAATGAGCACTTTACTATAATACTAGCTATACCCGCAGTTCCGCACGCGTTTTTTAAAAATACGATTTTATCGTATTAAAGAATTATAGAATTGTGAGACTATGTACAATTACAGAAACGTTCTTTAAAGACAATTGTAAGTACGACGCGCACGCCACTAAAAGTAACATGTTACGTGTACATTAGATATATAAATACAAAGAGCGTGCTAAATGAGGTTTGTCATCAGCATAATATTTGGAACCATAACCAACCATATAACTACCTCAGTGCTCACTTACACTGTATAAGGAACTATTGAAACAATAACTAAAAATATTATTATCAAGATTTATATTTACATTACATTTAATATACATTGCCATTATTATAATTAAGATTTAGTGACTATACAAAAAATAAACGCTTGTCTGTTCCGCAACAAATTGTATTATGGAACTCTTTACGTAATACGTTTATAATCTAAGATCTTATTAGGAATACCTCTATATCATTAATGTTATTAATAATTATAATGTCGAATTGCACGCTTTTTGTATTTATATATCTACTGTACACGTTACATGTTACTTTTAGTGGTGTGCGCGTCGTACTTACAATTGTCTTTAAAGAGCGTTTCTGTAATTGTACATAGTCTCACAATTGTATAGTTCTTTAAAACGATTTTAAAAAACGCGTGTGGAGCTGCGGGTATAGCTAGTTTATAATAAAAATGGTTATGATTCTGTTGTTTTGTTTGCACTAAGTATTTTGCCTTGATTAATTTTGGGCTTTCATTTTTATATTCTTTCTTACTGGTTAGCCCTTATGGAAAAATGTCACTTTGCTAATAATCTGAAGTCATCTATCTTGCAAAAGTTAGGCAAAATCGATTCAACCGTTCCTAAGAATATTTTGAATAAAACACAGGCACTTCAGTTTATTTTTCATATTGTATATTTATAACAATTATTTTTTATTATCAATATATGCAAAAAACAGGAATAAATTTGACTATAGATTTTACTTTCTGTCACTTCCGTCCGAACCAGATCTCACGAAACGTGTCTATAGAAGTTTTACTTTTAAAAAAAAGCATAAAGTCTGAGTGATTCCATTATGACACGTGCGCGACGCTCGACGGCGCCCGACCGCGGCCGCGACATTCTGATCCGGCTGACATCCAAGTTTCTCGAATACATTTTTTTCTTTTTTTTTTTAAATAAATATAACTACCACCCATATAGAAGCAGAGACATGCGGTCGCGGCTTTTTTTTTTATTCTGTAGTTATGTCTGTCGGCCATTAATTTGACACATTGGAGTATTTTTAGGTTATGAATTTTAAAGTTTATGTTACGCGTATTATCTTGTGGAATGGAGCGTGGAGATTAAACTGTGCTCGGTCGATGTCATTTATTTTAAACCATATTTTTTTATTAAAAAGCAATTCCTGTATACTTTACAGAACTTTGTTTAATTATCTTCTTGTTTAACATCTCAAATGAAGTTTTTTAAACACCTAGGCAAAAAAAAAACATATACTTATAGTTTTCCGCATAATAAGTAGATTAATTTACATTCAAATATGTGTTACTGTAATTTGTCAACAATTTAATTGGTAATTAATCATTAAAAAAAACATATTTTCCCACAAAAACTTGATATAAAAGGTTTGCTTCAAATGCTCTTAAAGGTTACACAGACCGGGGTTTCTTTTTTTAGAAAAAAAGATCGATTCCAACTTAAAATTGATGAAACTGTTATAACTCAGTTTTAACGGGGTCAGACATGATGCCGATGAACAGGAGATGAGACCACAGAGAGCTCGAAAAACCGGGAAAGAATCGACGTATAATTGCCTGCCTCTTAAAGTTTAAACTTTTACAGGTTCTGAGAACTCAGAGTTTTAGCCTGTAGTGTTACTTTTATTTTTTATTCATCATCTAGAGTCATTAGACTTTATATTTTGTAATGATATACATTGGATTCTGCATTCGGACACAATGTCCAGGAAAATGCTACTAAGGGCGCAGCCATATTGTTGGAGCATTGAAGTCATCACAAGACATTTTTAATAACTACTTTCTTGATAATATAATATGATGTCGTCACGCAGCCATATTGTTGGAGCATTGAAGTCATCACAAGACATTTTTAATAACTACTTTCTTGATAATATAATATATGTCGTCATTAAAGATACAACTCAAGCGATTCTCTCTCACAAAATTCAAGCAAGCAAGGAGGCTTAACTGATAGCGAGTTCGGACACCGCTTCGATGGACGTTGGTTCGGATCTTAGCAACTGAGTCGGAGCGCGCGGTGAAAGAAAACATCGTGATGATGGTGGGACTTTTTTCTTAAGTCCTCCCGGCTAGCTACCATCCTCAAGTTGAAAATCTGTCGCCAAGCACCTGTTAGTGTGTTTTGGCAACTGCACTTGACAGCCAGCCCCCTCTAAAACTTAAATGAAGTCCCGAATGATTGCTAGTAGTTAATAAAATACAGCGAATAAGTATTTGTGGATAATATGGGAACATTAATATCATATATTCAGTATCCCAACAACTAAACCTGAAAATGACAGGCTTTAGTTTCATTAATTAAAAATACCAGAACATATTGTAATGGTTATCTACTTTCACTATTATTAAGTTATCAGTACACATTCGTACATAAACAAATCCATTTAGATGTTTATTTTTTGCGCGTACGTACCTACAACATTTTAACTGACAGTGTATACGTGTAGCATTTTATTACACAAAAACGTAATGCGATTACCGCCATTAGTTCCGGGAGCACTCAGTTTTTATAAATCTGACTAATCAATCTATGGTACGACATTTCGTACAAACTTCGGACTTGTATAAAAAGTTCCGATCGGTAACAAATTACTTCGATGTAGAATTTTTGGTTTGTTTAAAACTTAAAGTCTTAATCTGAATCTGTCATGAGACTTTATACTTTATTCATAATCTTGTGTTATTCGACTCTATATTTATGGTATTTTAGTAATGCACAATCGGTTATTGTACACAGGTGAAGTGGATGGGAAATACCACGGAGCATGAATTGAGAGATGCAATAAAAACTCCATGGAAAGTTCTAGCAAGGGTGCCGCCATTTTGTTAGAACATTGAAATTATCGCAAGATACTTATAATATTATTACTAACTCGACAATGGCGGTAATCATGTAGAAGATCGGTTGCCAAAAAAAACGACTTCGATGCAATCGGTTTCAGATTGTCGCGGAATAACTGACAACAACCGACGCTCTCGCGCAAAACGCTAATATCGCAGTACAAGCTAATGTACTAACAGGTGGATTTGCTTATAATACAAAACTACTACAACTTGAAATAACAGTACAATATACTAAGTCTAAATAAGGGGCCAAATCTAAAATGACAGGTTTGAACTGAAAAATTCCATATAACTGTAGACCAGTTCTGTTACACTTTGTAGATTTTACCGTTTGATTGCAATCTCATCTGATTTTAAATGGCGATGTGCTTTAAGACGGTAACAACTTAAACCTAAAGGAAGATTTGCTTTCGAGAGCAGTTTTCAGAACATATCTGCAGGTTCATTATTAATTTCAAGTTAGTACTTATGAAGGCATTTGAAAAATCTCGACCACTATGCTATAGTTTAAACACGTTTTCCTTCACCGAAAACTCCGCCTCCATCCGTATCAGCTATCACTTTGCCTAGTTTTCCCATCTCCAAAATATGATAAAGAGGATTCTTGATTTAACAGTAAACATTTAAAAATAAAAATAGGGTAAATAAGACTCAACCAATAAACATAATTTTATAAGGAAATAGTATTGATTGATCTTTAAAATACACCTTACCAGAACATTTGTCGTCGTTTGTGCTGTATAAAGGACCCTTCCTTCTTTATCCTTTGGCTACACGTAGACCTGGGCACTCAGAGCCGTATCTACGTGTGCCTCTACAGATCCCATATTGGAGATGATGAGGCTACTCGGCTCTTTGATTACATAAGTAGGGCAGTAGATGACGCACAGGAGCAGTTTCCCACAGCAGAATTGGTGATCTTGGGGGACTTTAACGCACATCACGATATGTGGTTGGGTTCCTCCAGGACGGACCATGCAGGACGTACTGCTCATGCATTCGCCTTAACACATGACCTGACACAATTAGTAATCCAGCACACCCGGATTCCGGATGTCACAGGTCATGCGCCCTCATTGCTGGACCTTCTGTTGACGAGCCATCCAACTGGGTATGATGTGTCAGTCGATGCCCCCCTGGGCAAATCGGATCACTGCCTCGTTATATCGTCTGTGCCACGCGCTCCACCTCCACCCAGCGTAAGAATTAAGCGCAAGGTGTGGCACTATTCGTCAGCAGATTGGGATGGAATGCGGGATTATTTCGCTTCCATTCCTTGGCGGCAACGCTGTTTTGACGGGAAGGACCCTTCAGCGATTGCTGATGCGATTGCCGACGAGATTGCAGTTGCAATGGAATATTATATTCCTTCCTCCGTGATCGTCGGTAATCGCAAAGGACGCCCTTGGTACAATCGCGAGTGCGCCGATGCAGTTAGCAAAAAGCAAGCCGCGTATCGCGAATGGATCAAGGGTCGCGCAAATAAGGATCCTAATACCAGCTTCCTCAAATCAGCCTATAACTCTGCCACCAAAGCCTGTAAGAGGGCATACACTAGAGCGGATGCCCAGCGCGTTGCACGCTTAGGTCTAGAACTCGTAAGTCATCCGACTAATAGTCGAGGCTACTGGAGTCTGGCCAAAGCTGTGCAAGCCAATTTTTGTCATCCAACAATGCCACCGTTGAGGTACTCTGATGGGTCACTGGCCTACGAACCGCAGGAGAAAGCTACATTATTAGCTAATCTCTTTGCGGCTAATTCTCGGCTCGACGATCGAAAAGCGCAACCGCCCACTATTCCTTGCTGCGGTGTCACTATGTCTGAATTAAAGTTCAGGCAGCGTGACATTCTTAAACAACTGCGATCGCTCGATGTCCGAAAGGCAAGTGGTCCGGACGGTATCCCAGCGGTTGTACTAAAAAAATGTGCAGCCGAGTTGGCTCCAGTACTTACGCGCCTATACCGCCTGTCTTATCTTTCTGGTATCGTGCCTTGGGCTTGGAGGGAGGCCAACGTGCAACCGATTCCCAAGAAGGGGGATCGGTCTGATCCCAATAACTATCGCCCAATTGCCGTAACCTCAGTGCTGTGCAAGTTAATGGAGCGGATCATCAACACCCAGCTTGTCCGCTATCTCGAGGATCACTCGTTGATTAATGATCGGCAATATGGCTTTCGCCAAAACCGATCAACGGGTGATCTTCTGGCCTACGCACTACACCGCTGGGGGGAGGCAATTGACAAGCACGGCGAGGCCTTGGCAATCAGTCTCGATGTTGCCAAAGCCTTTGATAGGGTCTGGCACCGTGGTCTTCTGTCCAAGCTTCCGGCATACGGTCTCCCCGACAATTTATGCAGATGGATCTCTGGCTTTCTACATGAGCGCAGAATTCGTGTCCTTGTCGATGGATGTGATTCGCAGCTCATGTCAGTAAATGCTGGAGTCCCCCAAGGCTCTGTACTTTCACCTACTCTGTTTCTTCTGCATATCAATGATATGTTGCCTTTAGGCCATATTCATTGTTATGCAGATGACAGCACCATCCATGGGTGCTATTACAGCAAGCCTTCTTGCAGTCGGGGGGAAACAGAAAAGAGACGGCAGGATCTTGTGATTGAACTCGACCGGTCCTTGCATCTCATATCAACATGGGGAGCAAGCAATTTGGTCGAGTTTAATGCTAACAAAACACAGGTGTGCGCGTTTACCTGCAAAACATCTCCATTTACTCCTCTTCCTGCTCTCCAGAACGTCTCGCTCGCAATGCGAGACAGCCTCAATATCTTAGGTATAGATATTCGCAGCGACCTCAATCTCAGGGATTACATCGGGAGCGTCATCTCCACTGCATCTCGGAGACTCGGAATCCTGAACAGGGTGCGACGGTTTTTCACGCCAGATCAGCTATACCTCCTTTATAAGGCACAAGTTCGGCCTTGCGTGGAGTATTGTTCGCACCTCTGGGACGGTTCCGCCAAATACCTACTAGATACCCTGGACAGGTTGCAGAGACGGGCTGTCCGCATTGTTAATGATTCAGACATTACACAATTTATAGAGCCGCTTCAGTTGCGCAGAGACATTGCCTCACTGAGCGTGTTCTACCGTCTGTATCATGGCGAGTGTTCTGAAGAGCTATTCAATTTAATACCTTCCTCTCCTTTTCATACCCGAACCACGCGCGCTGGGCTCCGGAGCCATAGTTTTACGGTAAATCCTATCTGGGCACGAACTAAAAAGTTCGCAACTTCTGTTCTTCAACTTAAGCTGTGGAACAATCTCCCGGCCAGTGTGTTCCCTCCTTCCTATAATATGGGGTCCTTCAAGCGTAACGTGAAGAGACATTTATGCAAGCCGGCATGCTAGCGGCGACAGGTGAGGGATAGTGTGTCTCTCGGTAGTAGCCATTGTTTTTAGATTATACTGTGCTCGCCATCAGGCACAGTAAAGTCACTTTGCCGTGCTACGATGATAAAAAAAAAATACATTTCGAAAGATCTAGAACGTTACTTACAAACATTAAAGAATTACATACTTTGGTCTATTAGTTCGCGAGTTTCAAACAGACAAACAAAGATACGTTGCATTTTATAATACGTATAAAGAAGGACAGATGTAATAAAACATTTCTATGTTATGGCAATGTGTACATCGTAATGAAGAATATGTTACTCATTTCGTTTGATCTAACATAATTTCTTACAAAATAACATAAATAAATGTAAACAGTGATACCGGTGCAGCCATCTTGTTTTAAGGACTCGCGTCTCTCGCGTCAAGAAATGCATTCCCTCCATTTCATTTGTGACAAAGTTATTTATCTGTTATATCCATCTATCTATATATATATATAAATCCAGTACCATGATGTTCGTTCACGATGAACTCTGAAACTACTAACTGATCTTCATGAAAGTTAGCATTTATGTATAATTTCGGTCAACTTGAGAGATAGTATAATTTATATTTAGATTAAAGGCCTCCATACTATTTAATTACAAACTCAATGAATATCAATGTTGATTATTGTTATTATAATCATAATTATAACTGAGCCACAGCAACGTTTGGCCCCGTCAGCCAGTGCCTTTATATGTATAGATAAAATAAGAGAGGTTTACCGTTGTGGACGCTTCACTCAAAAAATTGCCGAATGGATTTTGATAATTTTTTCTTTACTTTATAGATAGTTATCCCTTACCTTAATTATCACTTAATTCAATTTAATTTCAATATAAAATTACTATAATTTCAAGAAATTACAATTTTTAAAACCAGTACACGTCCAGCGATTTGTATTTACTTGCTGCAAGTGGGGCAAGCGGTGTGATGCTTATGTTTTTTCCATTGTACATAAAGTATATTGTGAAAGTAGTAAACAATGCAGTCGAACTCAGCGAGTTTTCAAATGAAAAATAAAACAAATACATATCACGAAACTTTATACTCGTGAAAATGATTTTATGAAGATTGCCTTGTTTTCATTCTTAGTTATGTGTTTTAAATTGTATAATTACTGCTTAATCCATGTGCAAAAATATAAATGATATGAAAACTTAAATAACCTTCCATAAATTCCTTTATTAAAAGCTTCGTCAAAATCTGTCCAGCTGTTTCGTATATTAGCTACGGTGTGCAAACTTCAAATCTAACCCGACCGCGGTCAGGTCATAAGTGAATAGTTAAAATACATAGATTATAATTTACCGTTTGTTAACTCGCAGTCAACGACCTGTCTCGTAGTTGCTCTATGATATTCAAGTTTCGCATTCAACAATTTTAGGTTTATACGAGGTAACAACATTTTACGGCAGATTATGTTAACGGCCTGGTATTACCCGCAAGGCGAGACCGCCGACGTTGAATTATAAGCCGAGATATACCAATACAATGAATAGTTCTATCCTTTTTCCAATAGTATGCTTAATTATTTACAGATAAATTGGATAAGCGGTGGTCAACATTGCGTAATTTGTACATATAAAACAAAAGTCGATGCTGTCACAAGGACTGTCGCCGACAGAAGTGAAAACTGTATTCTCTTTTGAAGTTCTAACTTAATTATAGTGTGGATTATTTAAATTTCATAATTTGTATATTGAAATTATTAAAATTAGTCTGGTTTTCACTTTTAATGACACTCCGAACAATAATTATACACTTTTTATACAGTTTATAATTAATATGATAGACTGCACAGTCGCAATACAAGACATCAGTACTAGATGTACACAGGCCGCTATACTACGCGTCGCTAGTCTGACCAGCCTGCGCAAGCGCAATACGGTTGGTCACGCTTACTAGCATGACGCTGACGCGAAACTACAAGGTTTTGTCCTGCCAAAAAAAAAACACTCAATGCGCCTAAAGAAGTTTTCACTTCAAAAAAATCGAGTGTGAGTTCGAACGCGGTAGAAGTGAAACTTTGTATTATGACTAATTTAGAAGAGATTGAATATACTATGGAGGTGGTAAACATTAGTTTTTGACATTATTTTGTAGTATTTTAATATATATTAGCAATGTTAATAATACACAACACAGAATATTTTTTTACAGTGCGCCATAGTCACTACGGTCCAACAGAAATAATGTTATAGATTTCAACGTTTCTCTCTCTCTCTCTCCCTCTCTTTATATATACGTCGAGTAAAATAAGAATATACTACGTCATTCTCTCACACCCTAAAACCTATATATACATTTATAGTTAAAACTAGGTTGATTCCTGTTATCGATAGGTACTCCACCAGAGTTAGAAGACCGGTAAAACAAAAATTAATAAATAGGTCTCTGGATAACTGTAAATGTTCAGTTTATGTGCAATTGTTAACGACAAACTGTCTGAAACAACCGTTTCTCTATTTGTTAGTCTAACGTCGTTCAGTTGTGACCAGTATGCGAGTACGCGTCGCTAAAACCCGTTGTCCTTGGTTCGATTCCTGGTATGAACGTATTAATAACGATCGCTGACATCTTTAGCGTTTTGGAACTCAAACGCCTTCGTGGTTTGTTTTGTCTAGCATTTTCCTTAGATAAAACTGTAACTGATAATAAGAATTCTATCGTTACATTAAAAACAAAGCTAAAATACAATCTACAAATACTAATTGTTTTTTTATTAGGGGTCATTCAAGTATTACGTAAGCTCTATAGGTGGTCTGGGGGTCTTTCATCTGATACGTGAGGCGCTCAGTCTTATCCACTGGGCTACCTAGTAGCGAATCACTAGAAGTTAATTCCTCTATAGACTATAAATTTCTTATTTGTAGACATGTTAACCGTTGACCATGAAATAATAAGGAAACCAGAAAGGACTAAAAAAATCTTATACAAATGTTTACATCAGCATAAGAGGGAGAGGTTAAGAGCACTGCTTACTTTTGCTAATCAGGGGGAGGGGGCTCTCAGACATTACAAAAAAGTTCTGCTATCGAAATACATTAACGTTTATATACGTTTTATACATTATTTAAAAAAAAATGCAAGTTCGGAATAATGTGCATTTTATGTCAAAAACGTAAAGATTAAAAGCAGCCGTGGTTTTTAAAGAAACGCTGGCTAGTGCCCGCGACTTTGTTCGTGAGAACGATTTGGTTCTCTCATAAGAGCTACGTATTTTAAACTGTTTTTCAATTTATTTATTTTTCAATCAATTTATTTTACCACTGTTGAATTTAATTATGACTAAATAGCCTTTAACTTCATATGTAATTTAGACAAGTCCTGTATCTGCTTTTAAAAGTGTCATCAAAATCGGTTTAAGCGTTTCGAAGATAAAGACAGACAAATAGAAGACTCTTCTATTACTCAACAGTGTCGGTCGATGTAGTTTCGGATCTCTGCAAAAAACCGAAGTTTTCAGTGACGAAGTACATCGTAAATAAACGATAGCATAGCAGAAAAACTTCTAAACTCGCCTGACCAATTATGACCCTCAATTTAAAAATCGGCCGCACTTGAGAGCTTATTCTCCTTTTGGTTTACTATTTTTGGGTCACATCACCATATAAAATCAGATGAAATTGTGATAAAAAAAGTCTAGGCCCTAATAAGACGCTTAAAAATGTAAAACCTACCAATAACTCCGAAAACAAACCATCGAGTCATCGAGTAGAACCAGCAAGAACCTCGATCGGGCTTGTCATTTTAAGAAACACACATTTAAAATATATTAACGTTACAATTGTTTTCGTGTATGCACAGAGAGACCTAAATTCCAAACATCACCATCGCTCACATATTGATTCACTTTATAATAGCCCTTTGACACCAAAACCCGTTTGGAATGGCGCTTAAACATCAGTCCGGCAAATCGGTAATATGCTTTGGGATTTTTTTGTAAAACCTAACACTATTACCTAAAACACTGTTCCAACGAGTCTGAAACATGGAACGACCAGTCTGTCACAGTTTCTAGTATTTAAATCACGCCGGTCAACCGCTAAAACCAACAAAATTTTAAAAATATAAATTTGTATGGACTTCCAAATGTAAATGTATTAAATTTTATGATGTAATAACAGAAGCAAATGGGATAAACAATATTTAGAAATAAGTGTGGTCCCCATTTTTCCGCTCAATTCCCAACGGGCCGACAAAGTTACCCACAACTCTCACAAGGCATCGTCACTCAACGCGACAGAGGGTTCTCTCCGTAGCGCTATTAAAACCCTCCCTAAATACCTACCGAACCCTGATTAATGGAATGCATGTCGACGCCACTTGACACCGCATGTTCCGAGAACACTTCACTATGCGTTTATTTTTAATATCGTCTTATATTCGCGTTAATCATAATTCATTTGCCACTATAGAGACAAATGATAATATCATCCTAGTGAAGGTCAAGAATCACAAACCCACATTCCTCTTACATTAATGGTTTGTCATTATTTATCGCTTCAAAGTATTTTATTTCACATTTTTCTAAGAACTTATGGTTAATGAATACGTCGTAAATTACATTTGAAATATATTTAAAAGGATCAATAATAACTATCCAAATACATATGAACTAGCTTTTGCTCGCAACTTCTTACGCGTTAGTATAGATTTCATCTATCTCTCTCGCAAATGGTACACTTCTCATGGATGAAAAGTATACTATATTCTTTCCTGTATCCCTGACAACACATATACAACATTTCATGATAATCAGTTGAGTTGTTGAGGTATGAAATCGTTACAGACAAACAAGTTCACATTCGTAAAATATATATGATAGATTTAAAAGAGTAATACAATATGAAAGAATGCCTTTTGCAATTTTAAAACAATTTTCAATGCATGTATTTTAAACACATCGACTTTGTCGGTATATACCCGACCCGATATGTATCATATAGATAGATAGATAGATAGATTTTCATAGAATCTTAGTCGTCGAATTAAATTTTAAATATCTATTTGTTTCATTTGTATGATGTATTTCTTTGTATCTAATTGGCTATATTTATGACAAAATTTGATTTTCTTCTTAGAGTATTGGACTTATTCGACTGATAATTAGATTCACGATATTGTTTTACAATTTTACAACCAGAAATCAACAATAACTCCTGCAATTACGTGATAATGGAGGAATTATACATAGAAATATGTCAGTCTAGCAATATCTAATAAATAAATAAAGCATCACTCGCTTCTCCTTTGTTCTGGCATAACAGACCGACATAATAAATTATATTAAACGGTCGTCTATTAATGGAATTGAATGCAGCGTCCGCAACGCGAGTGCCTCAAGACATTATTGTTAAGCTCGTCACGAGACAGATTGCATGTTCTAAGAAATACAATTGGCCACCGTGAACAACATTATTATAATGGTTTAATTTTATAATGTAACATAACGACTTCCAGTATTTTATGTATGGAGCGTGTAAAATCCTCGAGTGTCAAGAGAAACTAGGTGTTTTCAGTTGGGACGAGTTTAGATCGTAGTTGTTTTGATTTGTTGAACTATTAATACGTGAGGAATTCTTTTACGAATATATCACCAACTCGCATTGGAAGAGTCAACATCGATCCACGTGTAATCAATTCTGGTTATTATACGTCAATCTGAATCCTATTTTTATTCATTATATACTTTTTTATATTTAGAGTTACATACCAAGTGTCAATTGCCATAAGGTTCAACCGTCAATCAAGGAACACGTTTTTAATTCTTTTTGTTGTTTTCGTTACTAATATTTCGTTCTCTCTTTCTCTATTACTAGTTTCAGGTTAACTTTTTCAGGTTCAGCGCGGACAAATATAATTAAACGTTTTTTGTCGCAATGAGACGTGGTAGCAATCAATTCTAAACGGAAGTGCAAAATAACGTCCACTATAATATATATCGCGGAGCTTACTTAACTTTTAAAGGGTAATATAAATTGTAACAGTACAAATTCTAGAATAGAATAGAAATAGAATAGAATAGCATTATAAATACGAATGTATACATGTTTGTTACGCTTGTTAACTACTAAACCAATCACCATGAAATTTTTCATACTTGTTACCAGAGGTACAGACAAAGACATATAATATATTTCACCCAGTAAAAAATTACTGTTCCAGAGCGATAGATTACATCTACACTATCGCGACTGAAACCACAGGCAAAAGCTAGTCATGTACATTAGAGTGTCCGTTATTTACTAAGTTAGCTTTTTGACTTGGGTATCATTCAAATCGATAGTTTATAGCGTAAAATCATTTAAGAAAAAAAAAAAATATTATAGGGGGCAAACGAACAGGCGGGTCACCTGATGGTAAGTGATCACCGCCGTCCATAGACACCAGCAACATCAGGGAGTCGCAAGTGCGTTGCTGGCCTGTGTTTGATGAGGTGGAGTGGGGGTAGAGAGAGGTCCCCTCTGGGGTGGGAGAGGAGCGGGGAGGTAGGTATGCGGCGCTCTCACTGACCAAACGAAATGCAACAGTGCAAGCACTGTTACTTCACGTCGGTGTTTCTATGAGAGGGTGGTACTACCCCGGGCGAGCCGACCCATTCATGCTGCAACCAGTAATAGTTTCAGCGTGGCTCTACCACCTACTAAATTTTTCCCATTCATTTACCATTGGGTTTTTTTGTCACTTTTAAGAAATTAATTTTCAAATTGGATATTTTATTGAATAACTTACCAAATATTATTAATTCTCCATCTACTATGATCCCTTGTAATGGATAAATTTTGATATCGCGGTCAAAAATTTTATTTATTTATTTTGATAAGGTCAAAAATTTTTCTTTATCGTTTTTTCTTCTAAGTACCTATTTGTATTTAATGTTTATTTTTTTTTATTATGACTCTTAAATCTTATATCTTCATTAATTTTTTTGAATAACAGTTTTAATAATCAAAGATGACAAATAATTTTTTTTTAACTAAAATAAATGGTTTCGTTAAATATTTGCGATCTGTAAGTTTGTAAACATTATTTCCTTGACATCGTAGTTATTGCAACAATGGTTAAGCTGAAAGGGGCATGCGAGGTCACAGGTTCAATTTTAACACAGCAGTTTAAAGTTAGCGTTACGTTTCCGCGGTTAGTTTTAGTTAAGCGATGCGACGTTGAATAATGTGCGAATTAATTCACGTCACATAGGATATATGTGTTTTGTATTTAGCATGTATACTCACCACTCGATTTAAGAATACACTCTGTTGAAACATTAAACGACATTGTAATTTCGTGGACAACACAGCCTCTCGTTACCAGATGTACCATATAATTATGATTTACGATTTGTTTTGGCGGGAACTTAATTGATCATTTAGCGTTTCTATTTTTCATACATATATTTTTTTGTATACTATCTGGTGCCCGCGACTTCTCTTTAAAACGGTTGTGTGGATCTCATTTCAGTTGAGTGTCTTCCACACCAGTGAAGCTGTAGAGACTCTTCTAGCCAACAGCGTTAGTCAATTCCAAAAAGGCAAGCTACATTCACGCTCGGTTCATCAAATCTGTCACATCTAAACGAAATTGCAGAATAACTTTATGGCCTAACAAATTGAAGTATGGAGTGTAGATGTAAGTAGAACCCCATCTCTGTGTATGGAAATGTATTTAGCACATATTGACGGATAATATGTGCTAAAATAGGGTGGCGCTACCGTAGCAACAGAGTTCATTATTGTTCAATTATTTCAAAACTTTCATAACAGTAAACACTCAAGAATCACTAAATAAAATGTATTTAGCACATATTGACGGATAATATGTGCTAAAATAGGGTGGCGCTACCGTAGCAACAGAGTTCATTATTGTTCAATTATTTCAAAACTTTCATAACAGTAAACACTCAAGAATCACTAAATATATTATTCGAAGTTCACAATAATTCTATCACTCTCCACGTTTTCCGACAGCAGTTGTTTTAAGTTATATTTACAAAATGATCTTGGAGTAACTATATCTTTTGCCTACGCTAGCGCCATTTTGGAGGGTTTCGGAACCATTATTTAGTGCTTAGAGCTGGACACTTTTTTAAGATGCTCGCCGTATGAGATAGTTCTCCTTATCTCTATCCTCCATAAGCGAAAGGTATTAAAAATAGCGGCATCTTTCTAAAAACCAGCTCTTTTATAAGGTCGCCCATCATAAGGTTGCCGTATTTTCTTTTATTTTATTATTGGGAACTAATCTTCTAGTAGATTATTACTGTCATTGCCGAGTAGGTGATCATAATGAACTAACACAATGGTGACCGTCTTGTTAGAGCTTTCCAGAGAGCTTTGTGGCAAGTCAGAATTCATGCTGTGTGGTATTGTTTTCCAAAACTTTACTTCCGCACAATAACCAAACTATACTACGTAAATAATAGTCGTTGTGGTCTAGTAGTTTGACCGGTGGAATATTATTTCGATGTCCGCAGGTTCGAACCCAACGAACCAACGAATTCGTTGACGAACGAAACAACGAAAACGTGTACCAACGAATTTTTCGGAATTCGCGTACATTTAATAATGTTAAATTGGTAAAAGTATCGGCTGGCGGTGAAGGAAAACATCGTGAGGAAACCTGGACGTGAGAAATGTTCTTGTAGTACTACTGTATGTGGGAAAAATATAGAACTGTGAATTTCTCAGAGTTTGAAATCGCCAATACGTCGTGGGCTGGCGTGGTGATTTTGCCCACACCTTCCTTCGGAAAGAGGCCTATGACCCTGCAGTGGGTCTCTTACAGGCTGATGATGACAATGATTACGTAAAACAACACCACTATTACAACATATAAATAATAACATATAAAACAAAGTCCTCTGCCACGTCTGTCTGTCTGTTCGCGATAAACTCAAAAACTACTGAACGGATTTTCATGCGGTTTTCACAAGTACATAAAGTGATTTATGAAGAAGGCTTAGGTAAGCCTTAGGTAAGATAAGCTTAGGTAATATACTTTGTCAAGGATTCAAGGATTATGAGGGCGTGACAACGTCCGTCGGCCCGCTAGTTATGGATAAAATATAAAATCCACTACATGACATAATACCAAAGTCTGGCCAAAAACTCCTAATATTGATCTTGATGACATTATCGATCAACTCATAATTTGCATACACTTTATTAAAACTTAATTATGTTTCGTAAAACTCTGTACGAGTGATCTAAAATATTGATTTTCCCATACATCCATTAGCCACGCCCTAACGGAAACGCGGACCAGCTTAAATTGGCGATAACAAAAATGTACAGTACAATATCGTATTTCAATGCTAAACAACCTCTCCTTAAAGGTTATGAGATACCAACACGTTTGTGAAAGCTTGTTCAAAGCAGGAAGAGAGACGATGACTTAATTATGATCTTTTGACTAACACTGACTTTGAACAGTGACTTGGTCGACGCTGATTTTAATTGTTCACATACGTCATTTTTGTTTGAAGAATTTTTGCGTATATATACAACAACATATAACTACATATAAATAGGCGAATTTATAACAGTTTAATACCTTTTTCTTCTCTATTTGTCAAAGCGAATTTCTTTTCTTTTAGTAACTACTAATGAACTTTACTGTTATCAATATTGAAATCTATTGTATCTATTAGAAATAGTGTATTGTTATGAATAGTTTCACTATTCGTTATAATTCACGGTCCTTAATCCTAAAATCCTATACTAAAGCTAAAGAATTTTTTTGGTTGAACGCGCTAATCTCAGAAACTACTGGTCCAATCTGAAAAAATATTTCAGTGTTAGATAGCTCATTTATCGAGGAAGGCTATATCTATGGCTAAGGCCAATAGGAGCGGAGCACCAATGAAGAATGTTTCAAAATCGCTTTTTATTCCTTTTGAGGGCTTCCGCTGCGTGTTACCGTTAACCTAAAGTAACTATTGCACGCGGACGAAGTCGCGTGTAGAAGCTAGTTAATATTATAAATGTGAATGCGAGATTGTTTTTTTGTTGTGCATTCACACCTTAACTACCCCTGATCATTTTTAAATTTTGCATACACGTATACGGGATTCAATAAAGGACATAACTAGAATACTTTTCATCAGAAAATAAAATCTGTTTCATAGGGATTTACTAAATCTATAATACAAAGCCTACAAAGAATAGTAAATTAATAACACAGCCATATGACGTTGAATAAAAACAACGAAACTAATTTATTTTATGTTAAGGATCTTGGAAACGCGTCCTTTAAGCCTATTTTGACATTGTTTTCTAACCTTTATTCTGTTAACAAAATGGTGGCCCTTGTATTAGGTTTTTCTTGGGAGTTTCTGTGATATTTCAGAATATATGTTCCATACTATTCTAGTCCACTTCACTTGAGAACGATAATAAATAAATAATAATTCTTGGAGTATTGTATCGAGTGTAGAGGTAAGGAGAACCATCTCTGTGTAGAAAAAAGTGTCCGTCAAAATGCGTCAAGTTAGGATTGCGCTACAGTTGCAACAGGGTTCATTATTGTTAAATGAATTCAACCAGTTTTATAAAAGTAAACATTAAAAATCACAAAACGTATTATTTAAAATTTACAAAAATTCTATCACACGGCACGTTTTCTTACAGTAGTTATTTTACGTTATATTTGCAATATTAATTCTGACTATGCCATAACCTTTGTCTATGTTACCGCCATTTTGGAGGGTCTTGGAACTATTATTTAGTGCTTAGAGCTGGAAACTGTTTCAACATGTCCCCCGTATGAAATAGTTCTCGTTACCTGTACCCACCAAGGTGTTCATAGGTTTCGTCGAAAATCCGTTATATTCAAAAGAGTCTGACATATAAAATGTGCGTGTATTATTTTCATAATACCAAAATTATATTGATTCTCGGTAACAACAACGTTATTAATGAATCGTTTTAATTTCTTGGAAATATAAATATATACAGTGATAAATAGTAATAAAATCGTGGGTAGTGACGGTCGGTTGACTCACAAGGACCAAGTATCTGAGGCGCCGCGGCTGTGTCCTATCGCTAACATAATGTTACCGTTTTTAACATTACAACTTTGTTCACACTGACGTATTTTTTTATTTTTGGCTAATAATCTTATAGTAGATTATTATTGCCATTGTCAAGTTGGCAATGACATTACAAGTTTCTCGCGATCTCGAACTTTCCAGGGAGTTCTTGTGACAATTCAGGATCCAAACTCATAATAACCAAACTATATTACGTAAAACAACACCAATATTACAAAATATAGAACCAAATAACACAAGGTTATGAATAAAATATAAAATCCCCTACATGACATTTCAAGATCCCGCCAAAAACTCGACGGGCACTTTAATAACTCCCGTACGAATATGAATTTATAAAGAACGGTCATATCTACATACGTATTGTTACGTATAACAACGTATATTACACGTATAACATTTGTCACGAAAATACATATAATCCTAAATTTTACGATTCTCATTTTTTTAAATTCATTATGACAGGACAAATTCCACTGAGCCCGTTAGTAATATGATTAAAAAAAGTTAAAAATCGATTGAAAAATAACTTCTGCATCTGTTAGACACGACTCGCGTTTATCGAGTCTGAACCAATAATTGCTCTGTTATAATTCACAATGACAAATGATGTATGCTTAGAGTAAAAGATTGCAGTTTTAGCAGACATTACTCATTGTGATGGAATGATTTTTAAGGAAGATGTTTTGAAGACCTTGTGACTATCTCAATATTACGATGTGTAGCTATCTCTGTCACTCTTTAACATAAAAAAATATATAGCCTATAAAATTACGATCG